>JAJDMX020000029.1:0-61377 GCA_022345685.2 Nothomitra cinnamomea | reverse complement strand
TTCATATTCACCCCCACCGCCCCACTTCCCCTTCATCTTCGCCTCGATGTCGGCTCCTTTATCGAGAAGCAGCCGCAGTACCGCCTCGTGCCCCTTCCTCGCCGCCACATGCAGCGCCGTTCCTCCATCCTTATCCAAACAGTTTATATATATGTCAAAAGATAGTAGCTTGTTTACTCTCTTCATATCTCCATTGCTTGCGGCATGATGCAACGCGGCGTCCGATTGAAACAGTTTAAATATCAAGTACGATGGTTGCAAGCGTAACGGCTTTCCACGCTTGCGATGCAGTGGTTGTAACCGTTTATTGGTTGTAACAACTTCCGCAGCTCTATTTTGGGAGGTTGGGACCTGAGATGAAGCAGCCGCTAAGTGTATCTCTTCCCAGCGTGCCAGTGTGTCAGCTGGCAGCTCTGGAGCTCTCTCCTCCCATGCACCAGCCTCAACAGCCTCCTTGAACCAATCGATGATGAATTGCCGATGTTCAGTGAGAAGTGCCACTGATATACCGATGTCTTCAAGTTCCCTGCGCAGTTGCCGCCAGGCCTCTTTGTCATCCATTGAGAGGGACTCGATTGTTTCCGTTGAAACAACCGACCCTTCTCGTTTTCCGGCGCGGATCTCGGCGAGCAACTTATTTAGTTTCTTCTCGATTCGAGCTTGGGAAGAACTGTGATCTGGTTTGTTAGCCCTTTGCTACTCTTTTCACCGAACACATACCGCGGGAGGACCAAAATCGCTGACGGACTTTATGAGTGTGGTGTTAAAAGCTGCAAGCGTAGCAGTATTCAATGTGAGCCGCTCCCTCAAAGCTGATATATCCTCTAAGCCCCACCTCATTCTATCCCATGTCCGCTGAGTGTTTGTTCCAAGGCTCTGGTATCTGTCGAGAAGGCTCTCTAGGTCTTTGAGAACGTCGTGACATCCTTTCCCCAGACTATTGAGTTGCGCTTCCCGGTCTGGGTCAAGTTGGTACAATGAAAGATGCTCTTCTGTTTCCTTGAGGACGATGTGTAAAGAAGCCACCTCGCCAGAGATGTTTTTGAAGTCATCAGACGAATCTTTGCACAATTTGTATACCTTCCAGGCGAAGGCTGGGACGGTAATAAAGTCGCTGATGCTGAAGCCGAAATTCATTACTTGAGCCCGAGGTACGGTTTGCGCGGATCCCCTGGGATGGGTATAGCTATAGGTGTTATAGGCAATACCAAGTCGGGAGAGGCACTCCGATCATATCGGTGATGCAGTTTCATCAACGCGAGGCTGAGGAATTCTGTTGGCGGAAAGCCTCTCATAATGAGCTGCCTTACACCGTCGTCGATCACCAAAGACAAGGTTAACACTGAACTCTGGATGCGAATTCATCTCCCTCTCTAGATAATAGAAGCTCTCCGGATCGACGGCAACAGACTTCTGGGTGAAGCTTCAAGGTATGGAATAGTTCGGGGGAAATTGGCAGTACACATAATTATGTCATCAGATCCACCCAATAAAAGCGCGTGCTCACTTTCACGTGATTTCCTCGATCGTCGCCATGGATAGTATTTTCGCAGAAAGTAAAAGATACTCTTCGCTTTCTGAAGATGTAAGTTATTATATTAAACATATCTTAAGGTGGATTCTTTGGTGAATGTGCGGAATAGGCTCGACGACAGACTGAGTAAAGGTTTTGACAACGCCGAAATTCTCACCTTGCTTAGTTACACCCCGCTTGGGCGGGTGAGCAGGCTGATCGCTCACCCCGGTCTACATTTGTACACTACATATACTGCGGAGTACTGCTATGCCCTACTGGAAAAATCAAGAGTATCGAAAGTGGGATTACTCGACACGTTAACTCTCATGCGTACCACTTACTACACCTCATTCGTATTAGCGTTATCCTTGAGATATATCATTCTAATGCCTGACCCAAAGCTGGCAGCTTTGTCTCTAGGCGATCAGATTTTGAAGTAGATTTCTCAGATTCAGGAATGGTTTACGGATGATCCAATCCTTCCTTTCGTCGTAATTTATTCTTTTCTTCTAGTAAACTTTAATTATTCAAAGAGCCCATGTTATGCCGTTTACTCCGCAGCTTGACAAATTCGCGGTACTCAACGACGTGCGGCACTCGGCAAGCACGTGAGACTGGTGATATTGCTGGACCTTATAAAGACAGCCTCTTGGCCTGACAGATCGGTGTAGGACTTGGAAAGTTGATATTTGTCGTATTGCAGCACAATTTTTTTTTAGCAATAGCATTAGACGGTAAGCAATGATGTGTAGGCTTCTCCGTGTCCAGCTACATAATAAGGCGAGCGTCGCCGTGCCGAGTACGTCTAAATCTAAGCCATCGTCTTGCATGATATTTGGAACCCTTCTGTAAGCTAAGGGACAAAATGGCAACGCCATAAAATACTTTAGCTACGACACAAAACCGGTGCTGCATGCTTCGTAGATTCTTAATACATAAGGGTAATCATCGCTATTGGCATGATATCCGGACCTTTCTCGTCCGATAAGATAGATAGGAAAAATGCAGCCTTATCGATAAAGACACCTGATTAATTAATGACGTAGGTATGTTATACCCCGCGCTCACCTGCGTGTGGCCTAGAGATCTTTCGCTCGCAATAGGACATCCATCATCCTCACCAGAAAAATGAACCATTCACATCTTGAACTCCGCTTGCCTCATCGGAAGATAGATCCAATGCGACAGGAGCGGGACCCCTGCAGCCCGCAGGAATGGGTTGCATGAAGCACCCTGCTGGGCTGTAGGCGTAAACGCTTGTCTATCCGTCTGGCGATCGCCCCGCGAAAGAAAAATTGGGTTGCGGTGCCGGTTGCCGCGGCAGATGCAATGCGCGCCGCCTTGCACGAGGCGGGATTTACGGCGCACAAACGGCTGGTGCCTGGGTCGGTTTGTAAGCTATTTGATCCTAAGGCGTTCCTGTGCATACCTCGTATTGAGATTTGCAGCAGCCTTTTTAACTACATACACCCTTCCGATGTACGATTAGAGGAAGAGAGAACGGGATTAATTGATATTTTGGGGACGTTTACGAGGTCTTTGGAAAGGTAATTGGACGAGTGTTTTTTTGGGGGTAGTGGGATATTGGGTTACGACTTGCGCGCGGGTTGGAAGAGAAAAGAGGAGGACAATACAGGTCGCGGTAGAGTCATGAAGCGCACGCGAGCACGCAAACCGGCCAAGTTCCCGGTGCGGCAGTTGATTATTCTCTGTAAGATCTTGAAACCTCACCTCCTCTATCTTCCCCGAATAAGAGCCCCAAGAAACGACCTCATTGCTGACATACAACCCTCTCAGCAATCTGCCGCATCGCCGAACCCATAGCCCTAACATCCGTCTTCCCCTACCTCCCCGAACTAATCGAATCCTTCCACACACCTGCGCCCCTGATCGCCTTCCACGCCGGCCTCACAAGCGCCGCCTTCTCCCTCTCACAATCCCTAACCGGCATCCTCTGGGGCCGATTCTCCGACCTCCACGGTCGCAAACCAGCCGTCCTCCTCGGTCTCACCTGCACAATGATAACATCCGTCCTCTTCGGCTTCTCCACCTCCCTCGGGATGGCCATCACCATCCGGGCCATCGCCGGGCTCGGCAATGGGAATATGGGGATCATGCGGACCACGGTCGCGGAGCTGGTGCCGCAGAGAGAGTTGCAGCCTAGGGCGTTTAGTGTCATGCCGTTGGTGTGGACGGTGGGTAGTGTTTTTGGGCCGGCGTTTGGTGGGTTTTTGGTGCATCCGGTCGAGAGGCATCCGAGGTGGGTGCCGAGGGTGTTGAGGGGGCTGTTGGAGAGGTATCCGTTTGCGGCGCCGAATTTGGTGGCTGCGGGGATTTTTTTGACGGGGGTTACGGTGGGGTTTCTATTTTTGAGGGTAGGTCTCTCCGTCTGGCCTGGGGGTCTTGGTGGAGGATTGGAGGGGAAGCATTGTTTGGGAGTACGGGATAGGCTTATGGTGGGTAATATCTAGGAAACCCTCGAGACTAAGAGGAACCGCCGCGACTACGGCGTCGAACTCGGCGAGAAGCTTGTCCGCCTCTTCAAACGAAAACCCCCACCCCACCTCCGCAAACTCCAAAACGCTGACACCGAATCCTCCCCCCTCCTCCCAGCCAAACCCCCGCACCACCACCCCCCACCAAAACGCCTTCCCCCCCCAGCCTGGTCCGAAGTCTTCCTCCCGCAATCCTGCTTAAACCTCCTCGTCTACACCCTCCTCGCAATGCACAACATGGCATTCGACCAGCTCCTCCCAAACTTCATGCACCTCCCCCCCTCAGAAAACCCCCCTTCTTCCCTTCACAACCCCCTCCGCTTCAGCGGTGGCTTCGGCTGGACGTCCCAACGCATCGGCGTCTTCTTCACCGCGTACGCTGTTGTCGGGATGGGTGTGCAGTTTCTGTTGTTCCCCCCGTTGGCGAGACGATGGGGAGTCTTGAATTGTTTAAAGGGGTGTGTGTGCACGTTTCCGGTTATTTATGTACTCACGCCCTTTACTGCCCTGCTGCCCACCTCACCTGCACCATACCAGTCCGTCGCCATATTTATACTCATGGTCGCGAAGTGTTGTTGTGTCATCTTTGCGTTTCCGTGCTCTACTATACTGCTCACGAATAGCGCGTCGAGTCTAAGGATTCTGGGGACGTTGAATGGTGTTGCTACGAGTGTTTCCGCGGTGGGGAGAGCGGCGGGGCCAGCGCTGGGTGGAGGGTTATTCACGGTTGGGGTGAGGACGGGGTGGGGTGTGTTGCCGTGGTGGGTCGTCGCGCTTGTTGCTATGGTGGGAGGGGGGCCGGTTTGGTGGCTTGTGGAGGGGGAGGGTTTTGGTGTGTCGGAATCGGGGAGTGATAGTGACAGCGGCAGCGACAGCGATGACGACGAGGAAGGGGATGAGAGGACCCCGCCGTCGGAGGAGGAAGGCGGGGCCACAGGCAGGGAGGGTCGAAGGGGAGATGTCCGTGTTTCCGTTCCTCTTTTGATGGCTACGGGGGGAGATAGAGAGAGTACCAAATCCCCTGACTCCCTTTCTCTCTTTTCTTCCGACGATGAGGAAGATGAAGGTGAGGCCACCATCGAGGAGGACTCAAATCGACTGCGTGTTCCGGGGAGGTCCAGAAGTACGAGTTCCCACCGCCATTATCACCATCACCATCGCAGACTCAGCAGCCCGCTGGGTTCGAGGGGTGTTATTCCCGTCGGGCCGCATCGGGTTAGGAGGCAGAGTACGGGGGTTGCACAGAGTAATAATGGGAGTTTAATATGATAGTCTGGTTTGTCTTGCGAGGGGGGTTGGGGGGCGGGGGGAGGGGCATTCGTGGTGGCATAATGGGCGGCGTTTTGATTTAGGATGAGAATTTTTTTGGATTGGGGAGCCCCAATCTAGTTCCCTGAAAAGGAGGAAAGGTGTAGTGAAAACAAGGCTATGGGAATAAACGTTTCCCTTAGAATCATATTAAAGATAACCTCACCGTAAAGATATATAATATGCGTATCTTGAATGATATTCGTAATGAAAATGCCTCCGAAGATTGAGCTTGTTGGTTACGTTTTTTTGAGGCTTTTCCATCATGACGTTCTGCTGCTCTAAAGTTGGCTCGCGACTCTTAAGCGTCCCTGCCAGAATAGGCTCGCAAATAATCCATATAATATGTAGCTGCTTTTAAGGGGTCTGGCTACCAAGCTGATGACTAACTAATAGCATACTCCACAGGAACAACTCTCGCTTCCCCAGCAGCCAACTACCATTTATATTAAGCAAGATGTTGGTGTGAGTTACAAGTTGCCTAAGTGTACGAGGTACAAAATACCTATGACTAGGGGTAGAATATTCAATCAGACAGATTCACCCTTAAGATTCCTCCTCGTCCTCCAATTCATGCCCTTCCTCCTGATGAACCACACCGCAGCAGCTCCACAACTGCCACTCCAAAGGCCCAAGGCTGTGAAATACCAGCCTCGACCCGCCACATTGAGTAGCGGCTGCAAAACTGCAACGCCAGCAGCCGCCATAGCGCATCGTGTGATGCTTGCCGTAGCAGCCGCTGTGCTCGGGCTCTCGGGGAACCCGTCTACTAGAAGGGTGCTGTACGTCGTATAGAAGCACGTGCCCCAGAAGCCTTGGGTGAACTGCAATATCAGGAGTACAGAGATGTGCGCATCCCTGCTTACCGCCCAGCCATACCCGACTAGAGTCGTGGTTGATATTGCAAGCAGCCAAAAGCTTCCTCTCGACCTTGCACGTTCGATAGGGAAGTAGTTCAGGTCGTCGCCGGAGACTTTGTTGATTGTCCATCCGATCTTCTTCGCTGTAACTTTATAGTTGTAATCCATCAGCTTGCCGTTGAAGTAGCCTCCAATAATTATGCCTGCTCCACGCGGCAGATACGAAAGGCCAATCTTAAGCTCGTTGAGGTGGTAAACGTCCTTGTAGATATCTGGCATGGCGGTAACAAGGGAGTAGTCGACAGTGTAGAAGGAGCCGTGCATCCACAGAGTAAGGAAAGTGTCGAGATGGAAGATGATGCGTAGGCAAGCCAGCGGATTCTGAACGCGACACCGCTCGAGAAAGCTACGACCGGTACCAGTGCCCTCAGGCCTTGCTTTAGGCTTCTCTCCCTCGTCCTTCTTCCGCTGCTTGACCCAATGTTTTCCCATACCCCACCAGCTCTGTTCCCACCAGCTCTGACTGTTCCTCCCACTACCATTTCCCACCACGCCTCTAGCAGTCTCCGGGAGCGATGCCGCGACGCCCAACCACAAGATGCCTCCGACAATGACCAGCGCCCAGAAAACCCACTCATAACTCCCGCTCGTGTACGCAACCCACCCACCAACAACTGGCCCCACGCAAGCCCCCAGATTCAACGCCATGCTGACCGGGCCAAGCATCCAGCCCCTCTCGCTCGGCACGCACACGTCGGCCACAACTCCATAGCTGACCGCGAAGGCCGCACTGGCGCCCAGGCTCTGAAGTGCACGGAGAGCTATCAAGACGCTGTAGCTGTGCTTGTTGACCGCCAACCCAAGATTCCCAACCACGTATAGTGCGAGTGTAAGGAGGTAGACGGGTCTGCGGCCGAGAGAGTCGGATAGAGGGCCAAATATGGTGGGGGATAGCGCTTGGAAGATGATGTAGACTATGATGGTGAGGTTGATGGCTTGAGCGGAGGTGTGAAAATGCGTTCGGAGTAGGGGAAGCAGGGGGAAGTATATGGTAGCGGTGAGCGGGGAGGTTATGGTAGCGAGGCCGAGGAGGAGCGTGACGAGACGCTTCTCGCTGCGCGTGAAGGTCGTGTATAGGATGGGCGTAGGAGTTGGATCTGACGGTGAGGCGTCCGCGACGGCCTCGGATGGAGAAGATGGAAGAGGACCGGTCTTGAATTCTGCGGCCGGAGGCGCCTCGTCTGGGGATTGAGGGCTTGCCGCCGCCGTCATATGTGAAGCCCTATGAGACGGTGGCTAGGCGAGGAAGAAGGTGGGTTTGGAGGATCAGGTACTCGAAAGTGCCGAGTCTCGGGTAACGAGCAAGCGAAAATTCAAAGTGCCGAGCCAAGTAATGCACATCAAATTTCCGGCTGCACAAGTTCTATTCGAGTCCAAAAATTACTCCTACGAGCTCGCCACAACTACGGCTAGTAGTATGGAGATTTTTGGCACTGTCAGCTAACCATGGTGGTAGAGATACTATTGATTTCAAATGATGAGCTCGAAGCCTTGGTTTTAGGCATATCTTTAACTGGATAGGCAAAGTCGCCTATCGTGGCTTCGAGTCCACCAAAACTTGGGCATCGCTTAACTAGAATAGGCATGTAGGACCCACAATTAGTGCACCACTGCGCCTGAGTAGACTACTGCACCTGAACATAATAAATGTTTTTCTTTTGAGCACATTTTATAGTATAATATCGCTCTGCTAAGTGATTCGTGTAACTTGAATACATAAAACAGCAGTGTTGGACGTTGAAATTATATGGGCTCGTCACTTTTGTGGGTGCTCGAACTTGACACTCGACACTCGACACCCAACACTTTTAGGTGACCGGACCGAAAGCCTATTGGCAGTGTGCTGGGGGCCGAAGACATTGCGGCCGCAAGAGCATAGATCCTTCTCCAAGCCCTGTGTTGGCTGTTCGTTCATCCTCGGGCGCTCATCTAGGACGGATGCATGTATGTTACAATAGCAAGGTGTGTGTGAAAAGCATGAACTGATAATGCGGAGACAAGTACTCAACCGGTAACAAGGTATGTATGTACTCCCCCGAAGGAGGATGGATTGGGTTTCATACAGAGTGGGCCCGCTGCCAAGCCTCTGGCTAGCCAGCGAGTCTGCATAAATCGGACATAAATAATGGCCTCCACCAACTGCTAGTTAGAAGCTCGTAGCTTCTAAGTTACCCCTAATTACAGCAACTCGATCATCCTTGGGACATAGCAAAGTCCCATCCTTCATCATGCAACACTGCTCCAGACCTTCTGAACTCGCCCAATCTCTCGGTATGAAGTAGTGGCGCTTTAGTGCCTCATCATCATACATTGATCCTAGCTTGAAGGTGCAAATCCACAGGTCTTGGTCCAAGAAGACCAATCTTTGCCCTGGCATGACGCCCAGTGGATACTCAATTATTGCAGCGACATCCGCGGGGATGTAGGAGTAGACTAGCGGTACTGTGGCGTCCCCGCTTTCAAACGTGGAATTGTTGAAGAGGAGCAAGCGTTTCGTGATTTTGCTTTGCGTTGAACCCTCCTTGATCTGGACCATTAAGCTTCTGCCGTCTTGAGTAAGCATCGCTTTGTTGACAGATGAAATTGATGTGTGTCCGTCTTGCGCACCCAGAGATAACCGCACCTCATCTATTGCCCGATCGTCTCCAGGATAGAAGCTTTTCTCGCTGTCCTGTCGTTGGCGGTCTTGTCGGAAATGAAGTGAAGGCCGTTCCGTGAAGTCATGCCATCGAAATACTCTCACATCGTTTGCTCCGAAGCCTAGAAATAAGTGCGTTTTCGTTGGATGCTTTAGCCATTTGCGGGCGGCTCCGTCTCCGAGTGCGGTGGAGGCTTTCACTGTACCTTCATCAACCGACCAAATTTGGCAGAGGTCTTCACTTGTGATGAGCAGCAAGGTTGAGTCGTCGTTGAAAAGCATTTGGTGTATGCCACGTCCTTCGAGGTCGATTTTTGGGCTCGGGAGAGGTTTCACCTCAACATCGGAGTTGAGTCGACCACAAGGTGGCAGAAGTAAGCGTTTGACGACAATGTCGCCACCGAGATCTGCAGCAATGACATGCTTTCCGTCATCGCTCCATGCTAAATGGCTGGCACTGAGGAAATTGTAGAACCTCGCAAGCTCGACGGTCTTCCCAGTGTAAGCGTCGAAGAGATCTACTGCACCTTCCTCATTACCAACGCAGTAGAGTGAACTATTAGGGGCGACCGCAAGAGCAGAAACCGCCTCGTACTGTACCAGCCGTGCCTCCGAGGCCTGCGACACAGAAGTCGAGGATTGCCCTTCGCTGGTCGCGTCGCTGAAAGATTCCTCGGTTTCCGAGAAGCGAATGGTGCTATTCGACTCCCAGGCATTGATTGAAGAACCTCGCACGTCATAGAATCGCCGGCAATTTGGACTGAACGTAAGACCAGTCACGAGATCGTCGGAGGAAAGCTGATAAATGACACTGAAGTATGCAAAGTTCCAGACCCTGACGGTTCCGTTACTGTTGCTCGTCACGAAGAGCCTGCCATCGGAACTAGCGGCGACTTCATCGGCCGCGGATTGGACTTCCTGGTTTTCATCGGTTACAGGATGCCACTTGAAAATACAGCCATCTCTATAAAGACCGATGATGTGCCCAGAGACCGGGTTCCAGGTAAATCGATCCACGGCGAACCAGCTTGCCGAAGAGCTAGCTTGGTCTCCTCGGAATTCTTTGGCTCGCTTGCATTTGCCAATGCACCGTGACTCGTTCAATACCCAGACCGACAGCGGATACCCTCTGTAAGAGACGCCGACTTGAGTTACATCTCCATTAAAGGCCAAGCACATGGGAGAGTTAGCAACCGCGCCTTCTATCTGTATACTCTCTTTCAACAAAGCCGGATTCAGCACCTGCCACCCAGCGTTGAAATTGTCGGTGGGGAGGTAGCGTATCTCTTTGTCGTCTGACCCAGTCACGATCCTTGTTTCGTTCTCCGCAAATGCTATTGCCATGGCCTTGCTATCAGGTGGGTTGGCCGTGGATGCTAAGATTTGGCCCGAAGGAATGGACCAAAGCTTGGTTGTTCGGAGTCCATGAGCTACCAGCTTACTGCCCTTGTTGTTGAAACACATTGCTGTCACCGGTTCCTGCTGGCGTAAAGTACATACCTCTGTGAAGTTATTAGAGTTCCAGATGAAGATGTTTCCAGCAGACCCCAGCACGGCGATGTATTGGCCTGCACATGCAATTTTCCAGGCTTGATCGCCATTCGGAAGAGTGACCCTAGCCAAGTTGTCACTCCAAGCAGTATGAGAGATCCCGGACACTGAAATTTCTGCTGACTCCGGGTGATGGAATTGCTGATATAGAATTGAGTTCTCGGGACAAAATGGAGGAACGAGTTTGTATATTGCTAATGGGTCCAACAACAAATGTCTACCAAATTTTCCAACGACTTTGACCAGATCAATGATCCACTGGCCAAGCAGCTCTAAATCTGAAAGACGGTGAAGCATAGGGTTCCTGTTGTCATTGAGCTTGCGGGTCTTACTCACAAATGTTGAAAGCACCTTGGCAGATTTCACCAATACTTCTAGTTGGCCAAGAAGTGCTAGTGAGTGGATCCAGATGAGCACCGCAGGGCCGCTGAAGAGCTTCACCAGCATGTCCAAAGCTTCATCCGAAGTCTTGCCAGAATGTCGCAGGTGATAAGTCCAAGAGGTAGCAGCGTAAAAGAAAAAGGGATTCGTACTTCGGAGGGCATGTTGGCCGTGTGTAAGCCTGAAGCGGAGTGTCGGATCGAGTAGCGTTGAGATCGTTTTCATGAATAGCTGCGCGTGTGCCCCCTCCTGGTCTATAGAGATTTCAGAAGTAGATGTTTTGGTCATGTAGTCTCGGGCGGTTTGGTGCACCATCGCCACACGTCCTTTTTGGTCGACAAGAATAAATTGCCCGCACACATCCTGGATTGTCCTCTTGGGGTCGAGAAGTTCCGGAAATTCTGGTCTCAATGCTTGCGACAACTCCTTCAGTGTCAGCGAGCGACGTGCGCAGATAGTACATTGAAGAAGTGCCTTAGCCAGAGGCCTGTGCGATTTTCGTGGGTTATTCAGAATAGCTAGCTCCATGTGCTGGTACATGTTGGTCATGTCGCTTGGAATTTCGTCGAGAGTCTCTTGAATAGCTTCTTCAGTGTGGCAGCTGAGGATTTCTTCCAGGACGAGCCGGACCCACAAGAAATTACCTTCTGCGCGATCCATGATGCTCTGTGTGACTTTTCGCTTAAGCTCATGGCTGCCACTCATGTGCTTGATTTCTTTCTCAACAAGCATGTGTATATCTTTTGCGTTGTGGCCAGGGCCATCCTTCTCGATCACGTCGACTGGAACGGAGTCTGAAAGGCGGTCGAATGCAAGTCGTAAAGATTCTGTCTTGCGACTGACAATCAATACGCGCACAGTCGTTCGTGAGTTTGGAAGACTCCGCAATAGGTCTAGTAGAGCCTTCGGTGACTCCGACTCATCCAGAGCATCGATGACCCAGTAGAGAGGATGAAAAAGCTCCATCTCAAAAATAATAGACTGAAATATCTTCAGCCATATGAGCGTGGAATCCGCCTTGTCGAGTCGGAGTCCTTCGGTAGAGAGATCGATCAAGATGCGCCTTAGGGCAGGGATGTCCCTTGCGGCCTGATATGCTATTGATCTCAAAAGCATACTCAAAGAACGTTTCGTTTGATCGCCGAATCTGAAGAAGAAATACTGGCACGCAGCACCAGAATCACGAAGGTGGCTAATGACATGGCTAGACAGGATTGACTTGCCGCTGCCAGGAGCCGCGCTGAACCAGGCAACCCGTGATTGTGAGGATTCCTCCAGCCACGACTGAATGGACGGCAGCTCGAGCAGCCAGTCACAAGTTCCCGGTATCCACCACCGCCGGAAGTAGTTGAAGTCATCTTCCTGGCCGGAAGGTACCCCAAACAGCTTCTGTATATCCTTCGCTTCTTCTGATAGCCGACTGCTCACGACATCCGCTCCTTTCGATTGATAGCGTCCGACGAGAAACTTCAGGGCATTGCGTACGTTAACATAGTTTGGGTCTTCCGGACTGGTGTATTTGCATACGTCATGGTGGTCAGCATTGAGAGGCCTCGAGACTTCCTCTGGGTACCCAAGGATGGATGAATCTTTCTCGAGCACCATTATCTTCTTCAGTCCGACTGAAGTGGCAAGCGTTTCGTAAAATGAAAAAACCGACAGCTTGGGCGCGATATGGCGAAATTGTTCGTTGAGCTCTTCCAGGGCAGGTGAGCTTTTATTCAGGTCGATGATGAAGTTCTTGGGCGACTGGAGCGACACTGTGAGCACTCTGTTCAGGGTTTCAGCTAAATTTGTGCCACGATGGGGAGTAGCAAGGAATATTATGCCCGATATTGAGCGGACAATATCCTGGTATGCCTCGTCATTCTGTCCGAGAAGATATGCTTTCTTCACCACTAGACCACCCATCGAATGCACAACAAAGATGATCGGAACCCTTCCAATAGGGCTGCCTAGGTCCTCGCCTTGTTCATCCTTGCCAAATTTCATTTCATACAGCAGTTCTTTAGCGAAGTCAGCGATATTGGCATTGCTTCTCGGTGTTGCTGCACGAAAGCTAGCATTGTATCCGAAGCTGAATATCCGAGCCTTCCCTATATCTGGCTCGAATGGCAGCCAGAGCTCTGGCCAGAACAGACCCGGATCGTGATTTTTCGACCATGTTTTCTGATAGTCACCTCCTAAGCCATGTACAAATATAATATCGAGAGGAGCAACCTGTTCAGGCTGGTGGATGAAATGAAGACCCAAAGTCTTGCTCTTAACGTCTAGCGAAGGGCTGGGACGACGCTGGCTTGAGCCCGGGGCCGGCTGGGAAGACCGACCATGGCGGACTAAAGCTGGGGGTCCATTTGACTGCGGGTCTCTCTTTTGGTTTAAGTCAGAGAACGCGGATCCGGCAGAGCCTTTCCGGTCGGGAGAGGTGGGTGGGGCCAACGCGTCTGCTGGCGCTGGAGATCCGACTCTGTGCAATTTACGGGAGCGGAGCTTTCTAAACTTCGATCGTCAGTAAAGCTGAAGATATCAGGGAAGACAGAACAAACCATTCTCCAGGCTTATAACAGACGACGCCCGAAAACTTCGGAGCCAGACGGTTCGACGTACATAGCAGATAACCTACAAACCAAAGTTGCAAAGCCCAATTTCGCAATCCAACCGCTGGATCGATGCGATGTTAACGAGGCTCTGGGGCAGCGGCTGCTCTTACCCCTACACCGCCTAAAATTATGATGCGTCGCTACTTTAACGGCGGTTCGCATTCGTAGGGCTGTGTCTAACCGCGCGTGTAGGTAACTCTTCCAGCCGACTCTGCATAATTACCCCGCGGCATCTCGTATCCTTATTAGGAAAGAGGCAGCCACTATATTCTCCTAGTCCTTGGCGTCACCTCAATTCTGTCGTTGACCTTCTATCAATCAAGTGCTCATTCTGCAACATACTCAAATTTTGTCTTCAATTCTTCTACTTAATTTCAAAATGAGTGAAGCAGTACATAGTCTTCTCAGTGATATACGTCCAGAAGCACTTTTTATTGCTGGAGACTTTCCACTAGATGATAATGTTATAGCTACATTCCCTAAAGATACTAAGATTCTCTCTGCCAACAGGTTTGGCACCTCTGCCTGGACCATTACAGGACGTCTTAACGTAAAGTTACCCAATGGGACTCAGGCACAATATTTTCTAAAATGTGCAGCTGAAGATAGTGGTCGTCTTATGATGGAAGGCGAATTCAATGCAATGTTGGAACTTTATAAGACTATGCCGAATTTTGTCCCAAAGCCACATAGTTGGGGCAAATATCGTGTTGGGAATCCAGATACTTATTTCTTCCTTGCAGAGTTTGTCGATATGAGCGATCAAGTACCTGAACCGAATCAACTATGCTCAAAATTGGCCAAACTCCACCGCAGCAGTATCTCACCAACAGCTAAATTTGGCTTTCATATTACCACATGTCAAGGAAGAACAATACAGAATGTGGGTTGGGAAACTAGTTGGACTACCTTTTTCACCAAGTTATTACAACATGTTATCGAACTTGACTTCAAAATCAATGACTATTGGGAGGAACTTGATAGGCTTGAAAAGAGGATATTCTCCCATGTTATCCCCAGGCTAATTGGTAACCTTGAGAGGGATGGTAGAACCGTCAAGCCATGTATTATACATGGTGATCTCTGGGAGGGAAATACCGGAACTTCTTACACAACAGGAGACATTTATATCTATGATTCAGGTGCCTTCTATGCTCATAATGAAATGGAGATCGGGATGTGGAGGTGTCATTACAACAAGATTCACAATAAGGTATACACGAGAACCTACTTGCGACATTATGGACCAAGCGAGCCTAGAGAGGAGTGGGATGACAGAAATCGCATGTATTGCATATACTACAATATCATTTACTCCGTCAACCACATGAGTCAGGGAAAGGCAGTCCGGCAGACGTGAGTAGGATTCCTGTAGACCTATAATACATTCAACGGCAGTGGATTCGCTGACGCGTGGCCTAGGGCTTATGACGATATGCTCTATCTCATCGACAAGTACGCCCCGTTCCCAGAAGGAGAGGGCCCTCCGAGGCTTAGTGAATCTGAGAGAGCTTCGCTATCAGCAGAGCGGGACCATACCACGATATAGGATACAGTGGGGTGCGTTTGGGTTTTTTTTTCGCTACATACTTTCCGCCTGGTACTGCAGCTGCGAGGGAGAAATCAAGCGGTCCTGCTGGGTTATATGTGGAAGAATGTTGAGGACAATTACCGATGAAACACAAAGAAAGGAACAGGCATCTATATTATATTTGAGTTACTTGACTTTGGGCCCAAGAACGCCTGTCCATTAGCCTGAGACACAGGGACAGGGAAAGGGGGGGTTTGGGCAGCGCAGTGCGTGCATGAATGCCACCAATTTAGAATATACCTCATCCGAGAGCGGCGTTAACGCAGGGTCAGAAGTGGGAGGGTGAAGGCCCAGAGGAAGAGGAAAACGGCGATGAATTTATGTTTTTGTGTTGGTAAGGTGAGCGATTGAGGTAAAAGTGGCAAGCGAAACGCTAAAGGCCGGGAAAGCCAAGTGTTAGGCGTGGCCACCCGACGTCGGGTCCCTGGCGGACTGATGTCGTGGCGCGCAGGCGCCTTTTGACTTCGCGAGCTGTCCTCATTAAAATGACAGTGATTAGTTCTTAAAGCAATCGGAATAGCCATCACCAACACTTTTAATTCTCTTCTGCGGCACGTCTCTCAATAGGCCTACGCGTTTACCCTCTACAAGGTCTCTAACCCGCGCAGCGACGTCGCTGCGACCGCGCTTCACGGTCGGCCCTACGTCGGACACTGTTCTTTCGTAGTCCCCAGGAAGCTCCAGGGCTTCGGCCTAACAAGAATCCAGATTGTATGGGATGGGAAGAACTCTCAAACTGTCACCGAGACCTGGTTGGTCCCACAAAAGAGTCACTGGGTAATCAGCCGAGGAAGGGCGTTACCGGCGTGAGGTTTCCAGAGCCATTCCCGTGAGAGCGTATACTCTCTTCCGCAGGGTTTTGTCGGTCTCAAAGAGTAGACCGAACCAGACGTCAGATTTGAACGTGATATTCTACTTAGCCCGGATGGCAGCCAAGCTCTCAAACTCGCCGGAAATATACGAAAACAGCTCGATATATACAAACTCCTCTATCCACTTATGGAAGTCAGGGAGAGGCTTACATTTAGTGATCGATCCTTTGAAGATCGGGATGAGGAAACTGCACTGGGCGAGGGATTAGTAATGCAAGGCATGATTTAGCCTCTTTGGCGATTCGGCAAATAACAAGGAGTCGTGCAATAAGTTAGTTCATCATAGTTCATACAGGTCACCTAAATCAGATTACAACAAGTTCTGGGATAATAAGCAAGTGGAGTCCACAGCATACCTGGCTTCCTCTCCTTGCTATGCCTCCAGCTCTCCCATAGTATTGAACCATGACACGGTAAGACCCAAGTTGGCCACTGTTCTAATACGGAAGAGGAGAAGGACAATAAAATCTATAATCAGGACGAAAACTATAATGATGACCATAACCCTGAGGACGACACTCCACGGCTTAGAGAGCAGCAAACGCAACAAGAGTTATTTCATTCCTTCGGCAATTCGGTTCCAAAGCTTCGCCTCGTACGTCGCCTCTAGCGGTCTCACCGTGCTCATTTTGTCGACTGCACCGGCTGGCGAGTCAGGCAGAGGAAGCGCGGCAGCACTTAAGAACCAATATAAGCAGTCGCCATCTCAGTCCAGGCGTCGTCCCCAGAGAACCTTTTCTACGTGCTTCCTGTCAGACACCAATGAAGCAACTTCGATGGCGCAGACATCAGTTGGTGACAAATGAATGCTCGAAGACGATGATGGGCTTCTTGTCTAGGGTTTCCTCATATGCTGGAAAATTGGATTGGAGAAGCTCTACACTCTAGAGTTTTATCTAGACTGTATTCACCAACTCACCTCACCGATCAGCTATGGGAAAACAAGGCGGGCTGGCATTTATACAAAGTTCTCCCCGATGGTCATAGCCACCGCCTCAAATAGGCAACTAGCCTCGACCGCCCCATTCCATTGGCGATCGCATCCTGCACGAGGGAAACGGCAAACTCTACCCGGCGGAGAATCCCAAGTGCGGAATCTGCGCCAGGACCTGACGGAATCGGCTGTCGTCTGTCCCCCAAACCATTCGTGGCGCTATCACGAGGACAGACGACACACCCTTCGCCTATGGGACTTTTTGTTCAATTCTAGCATCCTTGCCAGCTTAGCTAGTTCAGCTGGCTGCTCTCGTTCCTTCGCCACGAAGTAGCGATTCTCTCACCGTTTACATCACCACTCAGCTCGAAATGCTCAACATTCAGCTCGAATGGTTCCTTGAGGCTGGAGGCCTCCTATTGTTAATTCATTATTTAACTAGCTAGTTATTTTTCCTTATGTAGATGTCCTCAATTCAATTCATTTATTCTAGTTCCAATCCGCTACGTACAAGCTTGTCGGTGTTACTCTCAATACTTTTTCGTTCGTCGCTCTTTTTCAGCCTCGTTCTTGTTCGGTCCTGAATCAAAAAATGGGAAGCCCTAGTTCTAGTACCCGTAGACACACGGTATTAGAATGTTGTTGTAGGGAAATCACGGCAGAATTCGCCCACCGACAAGTGTTGCCGGAAAATATTTGCATCAGTGGGGCCATCAAACAACCAACACCACCATAAAGAACCACAGATACCGTCCAAAGCAATGGCTCCAAGTGTCCAACGCAGCAGCTTCCTCTTGGTGATCGAACTCATACATGTTTCCGCTCGGGGCCTCGCAAGGCTTTAAGTGTCCAACGCCACGGCTTCCTAGTGACCGAACTCATACATATTTACGCCAGTTCCACACAGAAGGCTCCAGGTGCCCGAGTCAGGCTTCAGACATGTTTTTCGTCTGGTGATTCCTTTCAGCTGTACGCGTCCTTACTCACAGGATGGTTCGGCCCTAAATAGTGCTCCTGACTTCGTAAAGTCGCCTAGTTGCTGCATGAGCTATTGTCAATGCACTGCAACATCTCGCGCTGCGGCGGAAAGAAGCAATTTCTGTCTTACTGCTTGGGCAATATGGGTCAAGATGAGAAGCTGCAAATTGAGTTGAAGATCCTCTACCTTCTCAGCTTACTCTCGTACACACTCTCCCGCAGACAACCAAGTCTGCTAGGTATGTGTCGTGCCATCCATCACTAACCACTTAAATACCCACCCTCAAACTTACACATCTACAGTCAAAGCAATCTACTATCCCCAAACGGCATTTTCACCTTCGCCACAGAGCTATGGAATACCTCAAGACTACCGTCGTACCAATTGCGCTATGTGCGAAGTTTTTCGCGGCAGCTAACACCTGTCTTCCATTGACTACAGACAGTACACTATGCGCCAATCCTCCTGGAGCAATTTCCAGCGACGGATTCGACGACGAATGCAATCTGGTGGGGTGCTGTAACGGAACAGATATCCCTTCTGTCGTCCTTCCTTCGAGACTGTCTATTACCTGCAGCACTGTGAATTGCACAAGTGTTTGCAATCTATCGAATATGCGGGTGAATCTTAGTATAGAGGCCTGCGTCAGGGCCTGTACGCCAGGGAGGGTCTGCATGTTCAACGCTCCGACAGGTGCAAATGGTTTTTGACATGTTGGATGGGCATACCAAGTGGTTGGCACAACTAATTGGGTCTGCGGCTCAACAGAGGAGATCAGCGGCCTGCCGTATGTTGCCGCTGGCAACCCAGCGTCAACAACCAGTTGGAGCGACATTAGCGGTTTCACAGGGGCAAAGACGAAGTTTAAAGATCGGCCTCAGATAAAAGGGACTTTGTACCACGATAAAAAATTACTGCACTCAGTACCGGTGCAAGAGTATCTCTGTCACCAGTGTCGAGGCCGCCAACAACGAAGTTCAAGTCGTGCTACATAGTGGCTGTTTTGTCGAGACAGACAATTGCTTGACAAAATCGACCGCCGTATTCATAGCGTATTCTCCCTCTTTAGGCCTGCAGGCTGGCTATGTCGAGGTCGACATACCCATCATCTTACCCCACCCGCTGGGCCCTTGGAAGTGCCAGTGGACGTCCCTTTTTTCCAAATTACTACTATTCGACACTTCTCACGTCGTACGGATTTGAGCCTTCACAGCAGCTTTAGCAAAAGTCGTGGAGAGGGCAGGAGTAATGGAATTTTATTTTGGGAGATCTTTTTAATTCAGCAGTTTGTTTGTATTAGTGCTAGATGCTTGGACCGGTACGGAGGCAGCGGCGGAAGCACCAGAAGTAATTAGCCGATAGTGATGCTCCAAGGACGATGATATCTTCAGGCCACAACTCATTTCTGGCAAAGCATAAGCGAAAAATCAAGCAGCAAAACCTTAAGTTTTTAAAGCAATTAGCAGTGTCCACTGTGAGAGCCACCAGCAGCAAACGCAAGACAAAGCGCAAGCTCCTGGATGCGTATTTCCATGCTTACTTCGATTTTTCAATCTAGGTGTTTGATAAAAACAGTTGTTGTGTCGCTCTGGTAAGGGTCCTGATTCTTCGTCAAACTAGGAACATCAAAAATTAAGCCTAAAAATAGAGCGTCATCCTGGAGATTCATATATAAGATCTATCATCGGGGCGTCTTCAGATGCGGGTGGTTGTAGGTATTTCTACAGGATGGTGCGGAGGCCGAGCCCAAAAGTATTCGGACTCTTAACTATGACTTAGGCGACATGAGCCCCACCAAAAATTTCCCCGCCCACACCCCAATGCCTAATCGCTTCGTGTCTATTACACTTCGTGCGCAAGCACTTGCACCACTGGAAGAAGGTATTCCAGTAGTACAAATTACAGAGTGCACGGGCCTGACTAAGTCTACAATTTATCACAGCTCTCTTAGCTAGTTAGGGATCTGTTAGCCCTCCTCTGTTGTTGCTCTTAGCTAGCCCCTGACTAAAGGCCTTCATGACTTGTTGGTTACTGCTTATATTGCTCCCTTAGCGGCATGGTAACTAGCTAAGTCCACTAAGCAAGAACTGCCTGACTAGGGTATTGTCTCATGTTTTTCAGTTACTGTATGCAGTATACAGTGTATAGACTTAATAGCTTATACTCTATTACTTCAAGTAATATACCCCTAGTAAGTTCTGCTATTGTTCATATTCAGTAATTAGCTTTCTCAGCCATATGTCATACCTAATAAAGTTTCATTCGCAGTCCAATTCTATAATTTCTACACTACTCCTATATTTGTAACATTCTACAGCTTAAGGTCTAAAATATTTATAAAGGTATAATATTGAAAATTATATTTAATAAAATTCATAGGTCAATATTATTCAACTTTGTACTTTAAACTAACTGCTTGTTAAGAAGTTTATATAGCTAATTATAATAAATTATAGTAAATCAGAAATTCTAATAAAATAATATAACTTAAATATCTCTTTAGTACTATCTCCTAGAACCCAAGTAAGACTTTATTGTAATTACTTTTGGATTAAGTATTTTCATGTCCTTCAGTATATACAAGAAGCATCTTGTATGAAATAATATATTAAATACTAGAATTTTGTATTTAGAGTTAAAAAAATATGACATTCTCTTTTAAGATTAAACTTGAGAAATTGTAACAGCAAAAACTTTGAGTACTATAAGGTAGACGATACTAATGTACATTACTTGGACTTAGGTACTTCAAGTAACTCGATTTGTGAATAGAGTCTTCTAGTTACCAGGGACCAGGGTCACCTCCTAGCTAGAATTTAACAAGGTAGTATGCAATTATATTTTTTGATATTTTAGGCAACAAAACTTGATTGCTAAATAATAAATATTTAAATAATATGTTTGATAAAGAAAAGAGGAAAGTGCTTTTCATTACTCTCCAAGTACTCTTTATAATAGCTCTTTATCAAATCACTAGCTACTTGCTATCAACTGATTGTATACTATATTATAATTACGCTAAAGTATAACTTATAACCTAATTTCTAATTAAGAAAACCTAAGTCTATTCATGACTTATACCTCTCTTACCTATATATAATTACCACACGACTTACTACTTCTAGTTAATGTGTTTTTCAACTATTTTAGTTAATTAGGAATCTATTAACTCAATCCCTTAGATAGCTTCTAGCCAGTTCTTGGCTAGAAGTCTTCGTAATTAGTCAGTTGCTGCTTGTATAGCTTTCTTGACATTGTGGTTACTAGCTGAGTCCACTAAGCGAAGGCTGTTTAACCAGAGTATTATTCACTCATTCATGGTAAGTGCCATTCATTCTCATATTCAGTTTATCCTTGCCGAGCCATTTAAGCTGTCTGTGTCCCATAGATTTGCGATCTGGTCTAATAGTTCTAGCATCACTCCTATGTCTGTGGTATTCCTGATAAGACTTAATATGTCTATGATACCTGACTGGGATATTGTCTCATATTTTCAGTTGCTATGTATAGTGTGCAGTATATAGGTATCATGGACATCTCAAGTCCCAATCTACAGAATGTCACAAATACGGAAGTAGTACAGAAATCATTAAATTAGATTGCAAATGAAGTTTTATTAAGCATAGAATATAATTAAGAAAGCCAGCTACCAAATATGAATAGTAATAGAACTTACTAAAGTATCAACTTATAGTAATAAAATGTAGGTTACCAAGTTTACACACTGCATGCTATGCACAGCAACTAAAAAATATGAGACAATACCTTAATCAGATAGCTTTTGATTAGCAAACTTAATCAGTTACTACAATGCTAAGAAAGCTATATAAGTAGCGACTAACAAACTACAAAGACTTCTAGCTAATGACTGGCTAGGAATAACTTGAGAAATCTAGCTAATAGACTCTTAACCAGCTGAAATAGCTGGAGGATATATTAGTTAAAAGTAGTAAATTATGTAGTAATTGTATATAGGTAAGAAAGGTATGAGTCATACAGTGACTTAGGTTTTCTTAATTAGAAATCAAGTTATGAGTCACACTTTGACATGACTATAATATGGTATGTGATTGCCTGATGGCAAATAATTAGTGACTTAATAAAAAGTTATAATAAAGAATGTTTGAAGAGCAACAGAAAGCACTTTTCTCTTCTCTTCATCAAATGTATTATTTAGGAATTTGTTACTTAGTACCAAGTTTTATTGTTCAAAATAGCGAAAGATATAATCACATACTACCTTATTAAATCTTAGCTAGGAAGTGATTCTGGTTCCCAATAATAAGAAGACCTTGTTTATGAATTGAGTTACTTAAAGTACTTAAGTTCAAGTAACATATACTAGTATTACTTACCTCACAGTATCCAAAGCTTTTACCATTACAATAAGCTTAGCAAATTGCACTCTACTGCTTTATAGTGATATACTTTTAATAAGTTTTATTATTACTTATATTTAATAATTAAATTTCTTGACTATATACTATACTTAATAAGATCTTATTTATAATCTAATTTAATAGTTTTTGCATCACTCCTGTATTTATAATATTTTGTAACTTGAGACTCAAGATGTCTATAATAAAAATAAAAAAGAATACTATATTTGTGATGATAGGTATACTCATTGAGTTTAAAAGGCTTTGGCGACACTTCCCATCCTCTTGTTTATTTTACCTAGATGTCGCTGGCATTACCTGAGGCAACTTGGTTGTTGCTTATCTCAGCAGCCAGATCGCCGAGGCTTGGCCTTGGCGCTACTGTGACAATATTAATACTATATTTTGTATTTATTGGAAAAAAAATATTTCAATTTCAGTTTTAAAGTTAATTTTTATATAACAAGAAAGATTTTATATTTATATAAACTTTAAAAATAATATAGAAGAAAAAAAAAGTAAGGAAAGAATTAAATACTATTAATAGAATTTATAAACTTGAGTTTAAATAAATATAGGAATTGGAAATAGTTATATAATGTATAAATATTATTTAAGACTTAAAGCTAATATAGATGTTTATTTAGAAAACAGGTAAACTAGTATAGAGTGCAAAAATTTGAGATATTAACTAATATTGATATAAAGAAGTTATTATTATGAAAATTTTTTTCCTATTTACTAAAAAGTATATAAAAGATTGATTTAATATACTTGTTCAAAAGAATAATACCTTAATATATACATATTCTTCTCAAGCGGAAATCTATATTATTTTTAGTATGTAATGTCTATTATAGCCTGGTAACTCTCCAGACCTCAATGCAATTGAACTAATATAAGTATATCTTAAAAGAACTACTACTAAAAATAAAGCCCTGAAAACACGGAAAGAGGCTGTAGGTGCATTGGACTACAGGATGGCGAGACCTTCCACAGGCAAGAATTCAGGCCTGGGTTGAGCGCATTAAGCGTCACGTTGATGAAATTGCTTTCCTAGAGGCTGGAAATCAGTATCGTGAGGGACGGCCAAAGGCCGCTTAGCTAGAATTTAGTGAGGATGTAGCTAAGCGAGTGCCTAACACACGGTCCGAATACTTTTGGGCTCGGCCTCCGTAAATATTAAGCGAAAAACTTGGCAGCTCTTAGGAACGCCCCTGACGCTAAGGGCGACACGAAGCAAAGTTCAACATACGCCTTTTTGCTAATGTCATAAGAAGTATTTATTGCCTATTGTATAAGAATTTGGCGGTGGGATATGTATTATCTGGATATGCTTTATTACATCCCCCAGTAAAACGTTAGGCATTAAATTGAAAGAAGGCAGTAAGCTAGCCCCTGGACGAGTATTTCACTTGCCCCTATCAAAACATCCGTCTTTCTGCACTTGCAAAAAATTGATCCTGCTCCCCCTCTCAATATCCCCCCTATCGAACATCCCACTCACTTATTCACTCACTTACTCTAGGGCGGGAAACCCCCTAACATAATGACTCGGACACTCATACCCCCCCGGATTCCTCTCCAAATAAACCTGGTGATACTCCTCCGCATCCCACCACTTCCCAGCCTTCACAACCTCCGTCATGACCGGCCGTTTCCACCACTCCTTCTCCACGCGCGCTTTAATCTCCTCCACGATGTTCTTCTGCTCCTCGTCCTCGTAGAAGATAGCGGATCGGTATTGCGTCCCCCTGTCAGCGCCTTGGGAGTTTAGCGTCGTGGGATCGTGCATCCGGAAGAAGAATTCGACGAGCTCTCGGAACGTCAACCCGCTGTCGTCAACCCATTCGACTCGGAGCGCCTCGGCGTGCCGGGTACTCCCCGAGCAGACTTTTCTGTAGCTAGGATTGTCGATCCGGTCATCTCCGATGTACCCTACGCGCGCGGCGACGAGGCGCGGGCCGAAGTGCTTCCGGAAAAGGTGTTCGACGCCCCAGAAACAGCCGGCTGCGAAGGTTGCGCGGTGAATGGGGTCCGTCATTGTGGGTGGGACGAGGGAAGGGGGGTTTGCTGCTGCTGTGGTGAGGGGTTTTGTGGTGCGGGTGAAGAGGCGGGTGAGGAAGCTCATATATATGGATGTTGGTGGGGGGCGTGTGCGGGGTGGTTTTTTGCTTGCGGGGTTGCGCTGTGAAGATTTTCTTGAGGTTTGGTTTGGTCCTGAGGGTGAACTAGGTTGTGAAAAACTGTCGGTAGTGACGGAAGAGAGAGGGTTTATATGCTCCAAACCTCCCGGGCGCAGCGTGAGCGAATTGACAAATTATGAGAGGAGGAGGAAAAGTAATCGGATCGGCGTCATCGATTTGACATCACAGGGATGACAAATAATCACGTTTTTTCGGTTGTGGCGTTGCGGGAGTATTTGTGTTTTCTGTTGCAGCCAATCATGTCAAATTCCACACGGATAATTTGAGCGCAGCTCGACTAATTGTCGGGCTTAACTACGGGTGAGACACTGCCTGTGCGCTTTGTCTCAGTATCTGGTTCCTACTTTTGATGTGATTGGCTGCGCTCACCACCAGTTGGACGGTTTACACGCACAACCACCACCCCTAGTTTGGAAAAACTAAGAATATTTTCTGGATGCTAAATTCCTTTTCCTCAATGTGGTGTTGCAGCCCTGATCCCAAGCCAGACCACCCTGCTCAAATTGAGTACGCGAGGCCGTAACTTTCGTCATACTTTGTAGGTGTAGTCGCGGGCCAGTTCTGCATGCCTTGAGATATTACCTCCGCTCGATCCCTCATGGCACCACGACAGCAACGGGCTAGCGCCAAGGTCAGCGAGATCCCAGTGGAGCACTACCTAAGAAAGTTCAATGAACTTACTAAAGCAGAGCTCACACCAAAGAGACACGCTCCCACGACAAAGAAGAATGTCCAATTGGTTGAACAGAAGCGGCAGGGGTATACTCTTTCGAGCATCATATATTTGAGAGCGTGTTAACGCGTGTTTCCTACTCATTACGCCCTGGTTAAGAGGGATCCACACAGTCATCTTCGAGAATGTAACCCCGGAACCTACAAAAACTCCCTTCTCTGCGTAGCGAACTCATGCAGGGTCCAAAATCACAGCTCCATTTACTAATGCTAGTAAACTATAAAAGCAATTTACAGAAAGAACATTAGCGAACGCATAGATGTAACTGTGAAGGAGTATGCAATGTATGTGCCCTCTGCGGCCTGTAGGGAGACTAAGGACCTGTAGTACTTACATTAAAGAGCCGCTGTACAGGAATTTGACCTAGACCTGCCTGTGCGAAACAAACCCGTAATTAGTGTCAATAACCTCGTTGGCGTACTTCACTACCACTAGGCCTTAAATATATCAACCTATCCTAATGAACGACAACATCTACATCTCTCCCCTCTGTTACTATCGATCACCTATACAGCGCCACGATATGGAGATGTGGATCTCATCGTCTTGTGTAGGCCGGCGCAATGTATTAGGCATGGAGGTTCGGCTCCTTCTTTACAAAGAGGAAAGAGATACCAATAAGCCGTAAGACCCGATTTTCCCTATTCTCTTCACTCAGTTGACTTTATGTCTTCTCTCTACGTCTCTATCGCAATAAGCTGACGTATAAGCAGCAAACTATTTATATTCCATGAGCGAGATGACACCTTGAGAATCTGTCCCATCGCATAATTCATTGCACTGGCACTAGCGGGTAATGCCTTTAAGGCCGGAAACTTGAAAACTCCAGGGGTTTTAGGAGTACGAGTGGTTTTCCCTCGAGGCAGCATACAATTAAAATGGGAAAAGTCCATGGTGGACACGCCAGTATTTCGCCGAGCTATACGCTGTGCAGGTGAGGTCAGAATACCCTTTGACAAGCCCTTTCTTATGGTAGCGTTACTAAATACGTTAAGAGACTGGAATGATCTGCAAGATTCCATCAATCCTTTTTGCCTTATTTATTAAGGGGGGACAGCAAATGCCCTTGACAGTACGTCTCTCCTCACACACGCACCTCGATAGCGACCTTAGCTGTGCACGGCAGGCCCGGCGAGCGGCCTTAACAAAAAGAGGTCATAGAAGAGCGGCACGACTCGATTTATACTAAAGAAACCGAGAATTGGGCTTTCAGCGCTTCAGCCGCTGAAGGGAAAGGATACTAGACAGAGCTGCCCATAGATGCGTTCGAAGAACGATCACGTCTTGCAGAGGTGCTTTTCAGATACTTGGTGGGTGAAAAGACGCCAGAACGTTCAGTAGCTTATGACCCGAAGGGAGACCTGTTGTCGAAGCCGAAATATGTTACTATCTTCCTTCAATGCCAACAGAAGGAATTACTGATCTCTACCCCTTCGCCAGGATGGGTTCTAATCAAAGTCTCCATTTTGGGGCTCGCGAGAGACGGAGATGATTTGAGAAGGTATTAGAGATATGCCCATTAGTGATATTCTTTATCACTTAACAAACGCACGTACAGGCCAGAGTGCGATCACTGCGGAATACCATAGATAGAGACCTATCACAGTTCTAGTATCATCTAGAACCTAACAGGAAGAAAATAATATATATAAGGGAAAGGGGGCTTGATTGTGGGTGGGGTTTGGAGAGCTGATCAAGAACCTAAAGCCAGAGGATTGAGACTCCCGCTATAATCCAAGGGCTGGATGGTGCGGCCGTCCGACTCAGAGGCAAAGAGCCGGCCATCTGGTGAGAACACCACCGCCTTGACCTAATTCGAGTGGCCTTCGATGGTGCCGCGTGGCGCTCCGGCAGCTGCATCCCAGGGCTTGACGGTGCGGTCATCCGACCCGGAGGCAACGATCCGGCAGTCTGGTGAGAACGCCATCGCGTTGGCCCCACTCGAGTGGCCCTCGAAGGTGTCGTGCAGCGCTCCGGTGGCTGCATCCCAGAGCCCGACGGTGCAGTCCTCCGACCCAGAGGCAAGGAGTCGGCTGCCTGGTGAGAACGCCACCACCCAGACTCGGTCCGAGTGGCCCTTGAGGGTGTTACGCGGCGCTCCGGTGGCTACATCCCCCTCTCTTCCTTTAGGATCATCTATTTGAGCAGGCCACTCATCCGGCACAGGCCTGTGGTCAGAGAAAGCGATTGAACCTGATGAACACGAGTCTTGGGATCTGGCATCCATTCGCCGAGAGGCATTGCTGCTAGCATTGGAACCCTCTACTTTGCTAAAACCGCGTGGTAGAGCGAAGAGCGCAATCCTCTCGAAATGATTCACAGCGTGATGCTGCAACCCGTTTTCGGAAGGACCATCTTTAAGGCAGATAGGGCAAACTTTTCGTTCGTCTATTAGGCTGGCCTCAGCCACATCAGCTAGATCGAAAGTTTGGCTTTCTGTTAAGGCGCCGGTGTGTTGTGTACGTAAATGGTTTTTCAGAGGTTCAGGCGAAAGAAAGACGGCGCTGGGGTGCCCATAACATTACCAGACTTTCCGATGAGATTGAGCTTCGTGCTCCGCCCACTGGCTGCTGTAAAACCGATTGGCTTCGGCTCAGTCATCGTACATACACATATATGCCTGAAGGCTTTGGAATACGTGACCCCTAAAGTGTTTCAATGTATGCATGGTGCCGAAAACGGTTGCGCTCTGGCAATTAGCCAGTCTCGTGTATATGTTGACAGGCTGCACCAGTCGTTTCGGCTCAGTCTCCTAGAGACTTCACTGCCTCTTCCCAATGTGTAAAGAAAACACCAACTCACCTCCACGAACGTCCTCTGCCATGCCTTGCTGGACATAGCACTGAATAATAAGGACAAACCTTTGAAGAAATTAACTTGCGCTGCAGTAGTCAATAGCCTACATGTGATATTCCTTACAAAATTGTTACTAACAGCTGCCGCTCGTGGCGGTGGCGGAAATTCCAGTCCTTGCCCTTGCACATCCCAAGTGGTACTTGCATAAGATGCCACAGACAGCGCGCCAAGTGCACCGTCCAATTTCTTGTCATACGTAGCAGTCGCCTCGGTGTCGGGATATATACTCGATGACGCCATAGTCTGTGCGGATCCTTTGGCAGAAGTCTCTTCCGCCTGGAGATAGCTCTCCGGTGGAGATTTGACCTCCCTCGACTGTGATTGTACTTCTAACTGTACGGCGAAGGTGGGGAGACCAGCAGCGAGCTTGTCAGCATGTAGACCCCAGTACCTGGTTTGTCTTCGTCGGGCAGTGATGGCCTGAGTCAGCCGTTTGAATAATGTGCTGTTCTTTGGCGGCTGATCAGGTGCGACCAAGATACTAAAGCTTCTGAAAAGTTCTACCATATGAAGATAGTCGAATCTCGCATACTCATCGAAAAATGTCAATGTCCCTTTCCTGAATTTCCTTTGAGTCCTCCGCCGTAGCATATGCGGGCAAGCAAAAAGTAGTCCTGATATCTGAACTCCCACTGTCAAGCTTCTCAATTATTGCTCCGGTACCTTCAAGCAGCTCTAACCATTTCACAATATTATGCTGTGTTTCCTCATCCATGCTCACGAATTGTACTACGCTATTCTCCTCCCCCCCTACTTTGACGAGTTCTCGGTATGATGTCGCCTTGAACGACTTGGGCCTTGAAGCGGGGTTACGGATCTTGAAAGACAGTCTATTCATGTGGTTTAAAATATCACGAATGCTGAAAAGACGCATCTGCAATTCTGTCATTTACTCGCCGCTGTCTCCGTCTTCGCTTGAAGAGTCGGAGTAGTCGTCTTCACTGAGGCCACCATGCAGACTTTGCTGTTCATATAGCAGCCTTGCCTCGGAACTCACATAGATACCTGGATGTCAGTTAGAGCTGCATTAAGGTAATTGATCAGGGGCTCTCTAGCTGTCAGGCCGCGTACTGAGGGTTCTGAGCAGACCCACTTCACCAGAATCCGCATAAGTTCAAGCGGCTTCTGTGGCCAGGAGATTGCTGTCACACCTACCTTCCGAAAGGTTATCCCGCAGCTGTTTTAAAAGCTTTAGAATGTTGTCCTACATAATAATCGATTCCCGTAGGCGGAAATCCAAGGAGGCGTGGCCTTTCTGCAGCGCACCCAAATTCCTACACCAAACTTGTTATACTATTGGACCTTAATGAGAAATCTCTCTAGGCGATCTGCTGGTATCTCACCTCTAAAACGCCCATATTCAGCTCCAATATCCGTGGGAGGCATCAAGTCCTGGTATTCAGGTCTACTGGTAAGTAGCCGTGAGGATAATGAGTGGAACGAGCGCATGCAAAGCATACTCGCCTCAGCAACCGCAGACATCGTAGGGTCAGCTGTAGGACTACCGAGACCTTCGTTAGGTGTTGAGTAGGGTTGTGCTTAGTTTACCGCGATGTTCACTCAACGAATCGGAAACGAAGCGTGGCGGGTACTGCTCCGTGCCCGCAGGATGACCCCACCAGGTACCCCACCAAATATCGCTTAATTGGGATCTCTTATCGTGGCAAGTTACCAGAAGACACACTCTAATTTCAGTGATCGAGCACTACAATGATGGACTAGACCCTGTCAAATCCTTCTTCCTGTGGCAGAGAAAACTCTCCGAGGCACCGCGCGATCTTTGGCACCAGCACAATTTATATTACATGACGCTGTGCATCCTCCTGAAGGAGCTCACAACGGATGCAGAGCGTGAGTACATGATGACGAACCCGAAAAGTAGTCTATGGAAGAGCGGAGAGATGGGGCAAAAGATTCGAACAAAACTTGGAGTCAGCTACGCGGCTTATATTGCAACGATTGAGGAAATGGAGGATATCATGACGATGCTTTCATGCCACCTTGATATCGACGGAACAAGCAGAGTACCGATTCTAGATTCTAGTGATTCCAGTCAATCCTTTGCTGACTTGAGCCAAACAGGTAAACCGAAAAGAACTTGAAGCCATAGTCACTGCGAACCCGCCAGTCCCTACCCCAGGGAAAGTGGACCCCAAATTTGAGTTTCGAAAAAGGCTGGGTTTTACGATGAAGCGGCGAGAGGTGGCAAGCTTGTTAAGAAGGTTAGAAAAGTGCAATCAAATGCTGGACGAATGCCTACAGCGGGCGTAAAAGCTTGACGAGGGACCGGCAACAAAATCTAGTTGGAAATCGACCTTTTCTGTTCCATTGTCAAAGATCTAAGAATATGCCAACAATCTCCATTGTGCCCTCGCCCAAGCCTGGGGTTGCCCAGCTCATACATCTCATTCCGCGAGTCTGTTGTTGGAGCATCGAATAGCCAAGTCAAAAAGGAATGCAAATTGTGAACCCGATGGTGCGTGATTTATAGTGTCTTTTTCGAATCTCTCCTTACCTTCCAAATGGCGGGAAGCGGAGATCCGTATTATTGAAGACACAGCGCCCCCATTCAAGTAAGCGACTCACATCTAGCCGTTTCCCCTAGTTTGGAAAGTCATAGCATCTGAATTTTGACGCAATGGCTTCCGTTACAGCGAGAAAAGCCGAGTGGAATTCGTTATTTTGCCGTCAGTGCTGCCATCGACCTCAGCGCCAAATCACGATTCCTCAGGGCTCTCAAAGATCACTGACATGTGTTCTACTATCTGGCGGGGTCGACAGGCAGTAGAGTGCTTGGGCTTCTGCCTTGACTCGCAAGGAAAGCTGCGAGGCGTCTATCCAGTTGCAAAACAGTGCTCTACTTCAGCTGACCTTATCACTTTGGAGAAGTTGCTGACTGCACCGCCTATGAAGAACGGAAAACTGGTGACGCTGTCTTAAAGAGACTGCTATCTACAGGCTGTTACTCTTGCCTCTTCTTTCTTACAGCTTCACACTACTCCTTGGATACAATCGGAGTGGACCAGAAAAGTTATCGTCTTTCCGGGAAAGGACGATGCTTATGGTTATACGATCGATGCCCAGCGACCGTTTATAACGCAGAGATACTCATCATCTGGAGGTGGTTCGCTAGGTGTGTCAAAACAGCTCTTTTCCTTTACAGATCGCCTTGGCACTGGGACCTTCGAAGATTTATATCCTGAATCACATGCTCTATTTGGACTTGCGAAAAAGTAAGAGCTAATACCTCTCTCAATAGACATCACCCTGACCTCAGGCGATGACGACGCCAGGCTTCTCAAGCTTGGAACGATGATTCTAAAGATCTTTTGCGACCAAAGTATAGAGGATCGCAGGCTAGAGGATTGCAGACAAGAGGAGAATCAAACAGTAAACGTTGGTCCAGTTGATATTTCGGGTCTTGGAGTGCTCCGCCGATGGATTAAAGCAAAGGAAAATGAGGGCCAACTCTCTTGGGCATCTAAGGATGCCATTCCACATTGCATTGCGTGCTTTGCGGACCCACGCGCCGACTTGGGTGACTCAAACTTCCGACAAAGTATCATTGATAAGGTTGCTGTACCGTTGCTAGGTGAATTGCATCATTGGCAAGGGATCGCTTGACTTGGGAAAACGATACCCCGAAGGTTCCCGGAATCGAGTCCCCGGAAAAGAATTGCTAGGAGAGAGCTTCCGCCAAAAGATAGCTTCCGCCAAAAGATAGCTTCTGGGGAAAGGATCCTGGGTGAAAACCACTTTGAGAGGAAGGTACTGGGAGAATTAGGCTCTTGAGAGTGGGCCCCTAGACAAGAACTGCCAAGAGAAGGCTCACAGTAGAAGATAGCTTTTGATCTGACTTGTCATCCCGCTCTGCGTACACAGCATACACGAGGACTACACTATAATAGATTCAGCGATCTATCACGATAAGCTGTAGGTTTCATACCGTTTTGCAGCGGCCGCCAGACGAAGCGAAGACATTACGCTTCCATTTCTGGCCGGCTACATTCTACACAGCGGATATCGGACATTTATCAGGATATCTTGCGAGAGGGAATAGAGGCAGTAACCTCCAGGACAACCTCGGATGGCCGAGCATCTCACCAGAGCATTGTATGAACTTGGCAATAGAGTCACCTTTTGTTATCCTTAAACGTCCTAGCATGGTGGCGAGCAAGCTATAAATAATCAGCTCCATTCATACACAGGAATCTCCACAATTCTGGGTACAAATACCCGCCACTACTAGAGCCAAATGCGGAATCGAAAAAATCTCTCGGGCGTTCGGCTTCAGCTTCAGCCACGAGATTCAGTCCTTATCAAGTAAAATCCCTTTAAATATGCAACTACAAAACCGCGATGTGCGCCTTTCCTTGATATTAACTATACGCACTTCATTCATAAGCGCCTTCGAAATGAGCAAGCTAGAGTAACTACGCACGCCTCCGCCGTCTAGTATATTCATTAGCAATTGCCGGTTTGTAAGGAAGTGTAGCCTGCTTCGTGTAGACGGGATCTCACCCAAAAGTCAAGACAGAATCCCCATTGGGTGGCCCAGCATCACCCCGAGCTTGAAGTTCAATTATATTTCTAACAGCAGGGTTCTTCAGCTGACTAGCTCCTCGATTCTGGGCCCGAGTTTCCTTATTAATAAACACCGAGAAGGCAAACCGGGAACTGGGTATTTTCATGGACCATACACCAAGCCGATGGCAAAATTTGAAGATAGCGGAGGCGCGATTTAACATCAGCAAGGTGAAAAGAAACACTTGAGAGTGTGTTTACCAAACTCGATAACGGTAGGAAGGCCATCAACAGTTTAGCTATAGAAGGATGCGGGGATCTTCGTGGACATGGCAACATCGATTTTGTCCGTGTCCATAATATAGGAATGGGCCACCTGCTGTGCCATTGGTAGCGGCAATACATATACGAGACGACACTGAAGCATTTGTGCAACCTTATCGAGACTCGCATGGATAGCGTGAGCTGGAAAAGGTGAAGCACTCTGTGGAGGAACTCGAGTCAAAGGACCAGTCACGGCTTGGGAAGGGGGCCATACATGGAAAAGCAACTAACGAGTCTGACCTTGGATCAAAGGCGAGGGCAGATGTCCAGCGAAATATTCTACATCTTCACGCTCCCTCGCCCTACTCTCGTATTCATGTTTATAACACTCACCAACCACAGGTTTATAAGAATTGATTGCGCTAGAATGGCATCAGGACATGAGGTACTCTAAAGTTTTGCGCTCTTGGGTATTGCTAACCCAAGCGTCATGGGTCTCTTGTGCCTATGTGCCATCGACACCTCTATGCTTAGGGGACTACTTCGTGCCTATGGAATAGTTTTGGTATATGACCATACCTTACTCCGGTGTATATATATACCCTTACGTTGAATGTACAATAACAAAAGCTCCTTGCACCCACATATAAAATAGTGAGGAGGACTCGGTTCTCGGGCGAGAAGGTGCCGATAGACCGGATCGCTGAACTTGAGCTCAGAGTGAGAGCTACTCTCCGCGGATTCTCTTTCTATGTGAAGCCGGCTGCTTGGTTATGATGATAGCTTTCTCGTACTGTGAGAGCCCCGCAGCTGCTATGCAGCAACGCATGCATTCACGATGCTGAAAGACTTGGTAGTACATTGGTTGGATCTCAGCTGTTTGAACAAGTGCAACAAGACGCCCGTAGTCAATTCCTTGGAACAGCCATGTCTCGCACTCCCCAACTGGCGTCTTCACAATTTTGGCGCAATCGCTAATCTCCTTTTCAAATTCAATAGGCGTATGATCACAAGTTCTCCCGTCACACTTAACTAACCCGGTCGCTTGAAGCACACTCTGGGTTAGACTTGCAGGCCCAAGAACCACCGAACGGCCTCCATGGGCTCCTTGGAATGAAAGGCCCACTTTGACGCTCTCGACATCCTCTTTCGCAATCAGTTCGACCTTCTCAAAACTGTCGATTAACGTAGAGGGGTCAAACAGCGGGTCGGGAGCAATGCCGCCCTCTCTTCTATTGCGATAGTCCATGCCCGAAAGGTCATAATCGCTAAGGTCCTCAAGATGTGTGTATGAGCGTCCATGCATTTCTATGTGACCATTGACAACGGTGCACCGTCCCATAAGTTCAGTGTCAACTGGAAGCCCTCCATCTATCAGTGCATTCAAGAAGACAACGATGCCAGAAATACTGATTGCAACCTGCTCGTGACCAACACTCTGTATGTCGCGTCCACTGAAAAGCCTCGCTGCGTCAATAACTCTCCGTACAGCCACAGATTCCTCGATGTTCCATTCGTCGCACTCGCCATTATTGAACTCTAGGACTGCGCCCACGGCGCCATATTTGCTCATGCGAGCCTCCATTTTCTCGGATTCGTGCAACTTGAGTTGCCGTCGGTAAAAAGCTTCGAGACCGCTCCTCATAGGATACAACGCTGATGAAATTGAGACACCTGACATGGATTGAACCACTACAATGACCGCTTCCATCAGAAGTACCAAGCAGAAGCTGTCCTCAAATACGCCCTCTTCGGTTCCATTCTCGCAGAGAGAACACCCACATCCCATCTTTATGTAAGCTCTGTGAGACTCGTAGTTTTCGCATGCCAAGATGAATGATTCGGGGGGAGTCACGTTCAGAGACTCCCTTAGTGGCTGTAGCTCTGGGAACAGTGCAGTGGCAAAGGCTACAAAACCTTTCCCTCGTCCATCTCGAAATAGGTCTGGCAATAGACTCTTTCGTCTCTCTGAACCATCGAATCTGCCCTAGCAATGCCATCGAATACGTGACCTGCTGATACTAGTGCTTCGCCGAACGAACATTGCATCTTCATCAGACGCTCGAACTCTCGCCCAAAGGTCAGAGAGAGAGCATTATGCCATGGGACACGACTGCAAACTAAGGCAGATCCGAATTCATTCTCGTTCAAGTGGAATAATTCCGAGACGTCGCGAAGTTTATGGACGCGGCCTTGGACCATTGTTCTGACATCACCCACTCCCTCATAGGGCTTTATAAAGAATATCTGGACTTGCGGTTGGTTCTGGTGAGCTGCGGTAGCGTGAAGCAATTCGCCTTCCGAGTTGAACACGGCAATCCGGAGATCAAATATCCATTGCGCAACAGCCCCAAGCCATCCCGCATCGCCACCTCCTACAATCGAAACTGACAGCAACTCTCCGGTGGAAACTTTGCCAATGGCGAACAGTGCCTCTGCAATGGTGTCCGCACTCGAGACACCTCTGGTCTTCGGGTGTTCCCTAATCTCATATCGACCAACAGACAAGCGGTCATTATCTGGGTGCAAATGCATGAAATGCTCTGCCATTTTCGGGAACTCCGTTTCGGCAAGAGTCCCTGCACAGGCTTTTAGAAGTATTTTCCATTGCAACGGCGACGGTGTCTGCTTCTCGGGCGCCTTGAACGTGTGCACAAGTTCCCAAAGTATGTTGGCAGCGTGATTAAGGTGAAAGGACTCGGTCGCAGCGGCGCACAGTGCCACTAAAATCCCGCCCTCCTCTGTCGCTGCAAGATTGCGTACGACGCTGTCGGCTCCGAAGCCAAAATGTAGCATATTGCCAATAGTGTTCGTTGACCTGAGTCCTATAATGGCGGACTCCAAGCGTTCTGAGCTGCGGATGGTGAGTTTGAAGTTGCTGCAAACGATTTGTCCAACAATAACCGTATAAGGGTCAACACCGGCTGCGGAGTAGCGCGAGAGGACTTTGACAGCGCCTTTGACTCCGCTATTTATCAGGGAGACCCAGGACCAGCTACCGGACTGAGGGAACGAATTCGTGGCAGTAAATTGTTGTGACAGGAGGGGGGCGGAGGCGTCATAGAGAGTCAGGGCCGACGACATGATCGCTTTGATCGTGAGCTTGCGAAACGTTACCCTGGATGGAAAGAAGCAGCAGCAAGAGGTATGCGGATACTCCAACAAATGGAACGAGGCTCTAGGTATGTATTCAACTCCTCAGGCGGCTGAAACGTGTCATTTTAATACCCAACTAGCCAACGCGACTTCAACTGCGGGGAGCAGCCAGAGCTGGAGCTGGGAGCCAGGATCAGGAGCCGGAACAGGATTAGGGAACCAGAGTCGAAGGCAGAGGAAAAGCCAGAGCTAGGAGTTAAGAGCCAGAGCCAGAGCCAGAAGTTGAGCAAAAATGAAACCTTACCTCTCCCCTACTGAGTAGTTAGTTCAGTGCTTATTTTGCTGCTGCTTTTCAATTTGTGAATAGACTTTTGTGAGACTTAAGCTCTTCAATTGAACGGCTTTATTTTTTTGATGGGGTTCCACCTAAGAACTTCAGCCTTCTGCAGAGTCGAGCGATTCAAGCAAAACTGACCCATGAGGCTCGCTCTGCTTGCCTTGTCTGTTGCCCACCCTTAACACTGTATAGAATAGGCATATGCCAAACTGAATGCTCGAGCCGAAAGCACCGCGTTGGGCGTAGCGCGGCAGGTTCTCTCGGCGAGGAGGCCAGGGGCCCGGTTTAGAGGGTGTAGCCGCCTCGACCTGAAGAGTGTGACAATGGGGACCAAGGCTGAGAGAAGCTGCGGCATGCTACCCGAATGCATGTGAGAGAAAAAGGAAATGCTGTAGTCATGCCTCGTTTGGCATGGGTTACGGCGCGGGTATTTGGGCCTTTATGCGTGCTTACGATCGATTGCCAGCTCGTTACGGAGTTTGTCATTTAGGAGTGCCGGTAATGTGACTAGACAACAACCAGGGGTAGCCGTTTATTGGGTCAAGCCACAAGGAACCCGCAGCAAACTATTCATTCGATGGGCGCTCAAGATCTGTATATTACCACATACACAGAGTACAAACCCAGCCACCATCGCCGTTGGTGAGCCGTAATTTTGGTGCTGAATTGCCGGCCGACACAGTGCGTGCGATCACTAGACGGACAAACAAGCAAACCCAGCCCAGCAAGGTGTTCATGTCACGGGCTACAAGTGTCCCGTTCCTATAGCATTGGATCCTCAGATGAGGCAAGTGGAATCCGAGATACGGATGGCTAATTTCTTTCTTTTTAAGGATTATATTGCGAATAAAACATCTGGAGGCTGCGGGCGCGTCATTGGTCCTTATCGATAAGGCGGATATTTCGATCTAACCTATCAGGCGAAAAGGGTCGCTACGGTAATTGCTTTTCCAATCGACCTCAACCCCCCCAATAATAAAGTTCTAAATCCTAAAACAAATGGGAGACAACACGGGTAGAACTGGGAACTATACCAGCATTCACTCTTGAACTCAAAAAAAAAATTTAAATCCTAAACCCCGGTCCAGCCTTACCCTACTACACCAACAAGCAATTACCGGTATCCCAGACCTCTAACCCTCAAAATATCGCTGTATGTGCAGTGCGCTGTAAATATCACTGGAAAAGGTTGAGGTTAAAGTACTGCGGCAACCTTCAATCCTAATTCCAAATGTCACATTTCTAGTTGACCCGCATCGAATTGTGTTTTAGAATGAATTTTATTAAACGAAACGCACCCAACTAGCGCCATCCATCGGGTACTTAAACCTTTAACAAAAGTAAGTACCTACACCACGATTGGACTTTCGCTAGGAAGGATAAAAAGGATAAAAAATACCCTTAGCTCGTACAAACACATACGCCCTTTGAAAGACTCCTATTGTGAGAAAGAGAGAAAATTGGAGAGGACGCCCCTATCGCACCAACTCACAGAGGATGACAATATGTGTAGAAAGGACTTAGGAAGATAGAAGCGAGAATTGGATAGAGAACACCCACGGGAAAAAGAGAGCGATGGGGATAATCTATAACCAACAAACCAATCCCATAATGATTTATAGAGTGGTCAAATCTCATCTCCACGCCCCCTTCCCCAACATCCCACTGCTCTCCCTCACTTTGACTCCAATCCCCATAACAGCAACAGCACTCAGCCTCACTGCTTCTCTCCCTGCCAAGCCGCCTCCAGCCAAGCCCGCAGCTCTTCCCTCCCCAATAGTTGTCCGTCTAGCTGCCTTAACCACCGGTGCGGTCCTTGGACTCAAAACCCCATTCAACGCATTCTCCTTCTCACTCTTAACCATCCTTCGAGCATGGCTAGCCGTGAACAATGCGCCCTCGCTAGGTGGTGAGGAGGAGGCAGAAGCAGCAGTAGGGCTTCGTCGTCGGTGAGGACGGGAGCTAGCAGCCGTGGCTCCGCTACCAGAGGAAGTGCGCTTCAAGGCAGATTTGATCTTCATAGCGTCAGAGCGGTCGGATTTCCACGTATCGTTGTCGGAGCCACTGTCATTTGGCGTGACATTTGCGGAAGCGGATTGGACAAATTGGAGTGATGAGCGGGTATTGGCTTTGCCTGGCTCGAGGTCGCGTAGAGGAGAGGGCTCGGAGTCGGAGGATCCGTCTAGGCTGGTAAATTTAGGTGGAAGAGGAGATCCATTCGTCTTTCTGAGGAAGCCCGTTTGGAAGCGGTTATTCTTCGGAGGTTTGATTTCAATGGATGGTTCTGGTGGCGGCGGAATAGGTGAGGAGTCATTTGAGTCGTCTTCACGTACGATACTTGCTAGATAGGAAGATACGGGCGGAGCGAGCTCCTCTGAAGAGACTTCTGGTATCCCCTCCATTTTCTTCGGTGTCTTTTCGAACTCTGCGAGCGTACCGTTCTCAGTGTCGTCCCGCCACCGAACTCCTCTCTTTACTGGAGTTCTCTTCTTTGGTGAAAACACTACCCCCTTACGCGCCACTGCCGGTTTGCGTCTCTTTGGAGATCCTTTCACTGGTGAAGCAGTGAGGTGAGCTGCGTTGGCTAGGAGTGGAGCCACCATTTGCTTCACAGGTGAGGATAGTCCTAGACCAGAAGCCCCCTTTTTCCGCTTCGGGCCACTGTAGGATGGAGGTAGGAATGAGTCGTTGCCAACCAGCTCACCGCCAGGCTTGATGACTTGCGATGTTGCATCCGAGCAGGCATTCATGATCTTCATTAAGATACCCTTTGCTGCTTCTACAGCCTCTTCCTCTGACATCTCGAGCATCATTTTGACGGAAGCAATCGTCTCAAAGTGTGCTGTAAGGAGGACTTGTACGATGGCGGCGTCGCTTGCCTTTTCTTGTTCCACGACACCCATCAACATTTCCCGTTCAGCATTTGCTTTTAGGAGTTCTGCTTCTCTCGTCAGGCTGGCGACATCACTTCCATCTGTTGCACCGTCGACTTCCTTGAGTTGACGGATACCGCTCTGAAGCGCCGAGTCAATCGCCCGTTCCCAGTTCGACTTAGCGAGTTTCTGGTGGTAATGTTGTCTGCTGCCTTCCAGCTCAATCAAAATACCCTGGGCAGTTTTCCTCATGGCTATCAGATTGGGATGTGGTTGTTCATATTCTCTGGTATCGCAGACTCCATCAAACGCCGCCACCCAAGCAGAGACCATAGCTATTCTCCTCTCAATCTGCCTCAACCTCCTGATATTTCCAGCCTTCTCTTGTCGTCCGGAAGTAGAATTTTCGTAAGCTATCCGGATTCTAGCAATCCCTTCTCTAGCAATACCTTCACGCTTCTCGCTCAACTTCTTGAATTTGGCAAAGGCTACGCTTTCAGAATCCTTCTGTTGTGCCTGCAGTTCATTGATCAAAGCCATTTGCTCGTCAATCTTCTTCAAGAAGTCCTTCACGTGGCGATTCACGTTGTAGACGTTCCTTGTCACCTTGGTCTGGATATTCTTTGCGCGATTGGCATATCGGAGGGTGTTTTGTGTCTCGTCAAAATGCTCGCTCGAAGGGCTCACACATACAATCATCACGGTCTTGCAGTTTCCTCCTAGAGAAAACTTGAGTAGGCGGGTAAGTTTGGAGTTTCGGTATGGAACGTGGTTTTTCTTTCGTGGGTCGCAGAGGGCGTTGATACAACTCCCCAAGGCGAGCAGAGATTTGTTAATGTTGGCGCCTTCCAATAATCTATCTCCCCTATTCTTCGTTGCACTGGCTCGTTCACTGCCCGCAAGGTCGATGATACTCAATGTAGCCATAACGTGAGGCTCATTAATATCAGCATTGCGGTCTTTCTGGGAGATATTAATCTGAAGTACAGCGTGTGATCTGGATGAGGTGGCATTCGCTTCCGTAGGGGAGACTGTTCTGTAGCTGTTTCCTGTCATAATCATCTCCATGACCTCTTCGACCTGCATGGCGCGTTATTATCTATGCTTCTAAGGCGAGCGTTTGGCGGAACTCACATTTTTCGGGTGATGACTAGAGAGTCCAGCAACAGACACTGCTTGATTTGCATCTTCTCGGAGCATGAGACCTTGCTTGCTACCTCCAGGTACCAAGAGGTCTCTGATCGTCTCATTATATATTTCAAGGTACGACAGAGAGATTTCTGTGACCTTCTCGTCCTTGCGATCCGCAATCTTCTCGAATAGTTCCTGCATCGTCAAGAAAATGATACCAGGTTGTTGCGCAGTTCCACTGACCCAGTCAGTCTTTAACTTGGATCACTAGAAACGAATGGATAGCCTAGAATTCCTTGATGTGGGAAACTTACGTGATAGTATGTGTCTTTCCACACCCTGTTGCGCCATATGCAAATACAGTCGCATTGTAACCTTCGAGCACACTGTCCATCAAATTCTTAGTAGTAGCCTCGTAGACGTCTCCTTGTGTGGTGTTTTCGTCAAAGACACGATCAAATGCAAACGTCTGATCCTTTACCCTCTTGCCCTGGTTAGGGACAACCGATCGGGAGAACCGCTGGACTGGATTATCCTCTGGAGGATCAAATACTCTAGTGAGGCCTTTATGTTAGTCGTTGCAGGGACGAATTGAAAGATCTCGTCACTGTAGCATGTGACTTACAGGCACTTATCATCAACAACCTTGATCACAGGTCGAATACCCTTCTGATGAAGCTTGGGTGTTGGAACACCAGCTAGAGAACCATCGCCCAAGAAAAGAGGACCGTCATCGCACTTTGTTCTGGTAGGCTCCTTGCATTAGCTTTTTGTTTCCCAAATTTGTATTCCAGAAATTCCGGGTATGAGAGGGACGTACAGTTGCGCTGCCTCACGAATCGTAAACGGCCGCACACGAACTGGATGCCGTCAGTAAGAAAGCCCTTGCGTAATCAGAAACCCTAATACCTACCTGTCACCGAGATTGAAGAAGCAGACGGATCCATCATCGCAGACAGATCTGGTAAACTGTCGCCAACTGGCAGTGAAAAGAGTTTGTTCGGCTCCGCAGATCAATTACCACAACAAAGGCTATTATGTGAGTTCGCGACAAGTGCAAAGCTCGGAATGATATCTCCGGCGAGATTGACTTGGCGTCTTATGCGCAATGGGTGATTTTGGCGTGCGGTCGATGTTGCGGGTATCGATGGAATGTGCTTCGAGGTTTGGGTGTCTAAACTTTTTGGAAGGAGGACCTGTTTGTGTTGTCGGCAGTGATTCTTTCGGGGGTTAGCGGGGTTGCCGAGGCAACGACGCTAAGCCTGAAACTAATGCGATACGGCAGCGAATCTGAGCCCACAACAAGACCTGAGGCAACAAATAGTAAAATGATTAGAATAGAAAACGAGCGAGGCACATTTCTAAGCACCATTACCTACACTTCCAATAACTACCAAAATGTAAAAGAAATATTTCCAATGGGATAGGAGGCGGAAAAACGTGTGATTGAGTGATCATCCCTCGTCACCGACCAATGTCTCGATCCTCTGCCTTGCAAGCTATGCAGCAGCGAGCGAATAGTATTGCCACCACTGAGGAAGCCCTATGTTGAAGGGCTAGAACTATAAAATTGGCTATAATCCCCAAGCCGACATCGCAGAAGCAAACATGGCAAATACCTAGCTTTAGCTAGCATTAGTATCCCGCAGAGCGCTCGACTAGGCGAGGAAGAAGACTGTATTGCAGCCCACGATTGCAAGAACAAATTAGAAGTTACATTTAGCAGAATTTCGGGATTCGCAAAGCAAGCCGTCTTTGCGGTATGTACTGGTATTACATCACGTGTTGTAATAGCTAAGATCTATTTTGATCGCAACTTGATCCTGCCTCCGTGATTCAACGCATCAAATATCCTACTACACACGTACCTATCACAACACGGCTACACCATAACTCCCTAACCAGCCAATCAAAACTTCCTCTTCTTCTTCGCAGGTGCTTTGCTCCTCGCCTCCAACATCTTCTTCAATTCCTCTCTCTTCCTATTCGCTTTATCTTCCTCCGCCTCCTCCGGAGTTGGTGTCCTAGTTTTCGGAGGGGCAGGAAGTGGCGACGAGGGCTTCCTTTCCCTCTTAGGCGGCTGCGCTTTAGTAGCATTTTCTGTCTGCGTTTTGTCTTTCCCACCTATGTGTCCCAATTTCGGACCTGGTGTCGATTTTGCAGATGGAGAGGGCGTCCTGGATTTCGCCAGGGCTGGAGTTTTCTTACTACTACCTATAGTTCCGAGACGTGCTTTGGGTTTGGGAGGTGGGGTTGTCAGGGCTTTACTGGACGCGGGGTCGTCTGCGGTGGAAGGTTTCTTCTTACCGCCAATAATGCCAAGACGTGGTTTTTGCTTTGTTGGCGGAGGTTCTGGGGCGGAAACCTCTTCAACAGTCGAAGATTCCGTAGTTCTCTTTGCAGCCGGTGCTCGCTTTGTGGGCTGTGGTGGTTGGTGAGAGCTCGGAGGCGATTTCTTGGCTGCAGCAGGTACTGGTGATCTGATCTTCGCTGGTGCTGGTTGCTCATCGCCTTCGCTAGCCGTTTCGGATCCTGAGTCATCTTCTTGGTTGCTGTTGGGTGCGACTAGACTAGGATCTTGTACAACATCAGGCTTTTCGGATCCCGCATTTTGTCCACCCTTTGCACCAGATGATTTTGGCTCCGATGACAGTTGGAGAGGCTTGGATAAACTTGCCGACTCATCACTCAAAGAATCAGTCACTACCCTTTTCTGGAGCTGTTTAGCAGGAGAAATGGTTTTTTTAGGAGCAGGTCTTTGCGATGAAGCATCCAGGTTGTCGACGTCTGTTGTTTCGTCATCATCGGTAGCTATAGACTTTTCTGACGGCCGAGTAGGCGAGCTTTCTTTTGCAGGGGAAATCCGGCGTGCAGTCTGCCTCCTCGTAGAACGTTTCAAGTGAGGAGGTGTTTTTTGTGTCTTAAGATAGTTCCGAATATATGTCAGCTTACGCTTGAAGAATCTTGAGAACAAGTCAACAAACCTCAAAGTCATCATCGCTATCTTTTCTAGGAGTTTGCGATTTCGATGCTCTTTTTCCACCGTTCGTAGATGCATCTTCGGGCCCCCGAACGGTGACTCCCGCTGATGCACTTAGCTTCTCCCACCATTTGTCTAATGTAGTTCTCGGTACTGCAAAGTGCTGATTGAGAACCCCGTCGTGCTCTATACCCCCGAATATTGCTTCGATAACATCATCTCCAGACTTGCTCGTCCAAGAATGCGCTGCCATGTCCCGCCTCCATCCCGCCTCATCAAAGCGCTCAAGACCATTGACCAGTTTCCCGGCCCTTTCCCACCCAGACCCCTTCCGCTTATTCAAGCCTGCTGCGGATGGAAATACCGATCCTATATCCATGCCAGATGACTCCAACTTATCCACTAGCTTCCCAATCACTTGGTCCTTGTTCTTCATCTGTCCCAACAAAGAGCTTACCTCATCCTTCAATACCACGAGGGAACCCAGCAAAGGCAGCACCAGGTAGTCGGTGAGAGATTCTTGCGCCGAGGGTCCCAAGTATACCAACCAGATAAGCGGCCTCAGTGGAATCGGCAACAAAGCAGTCAGTCTAAGGACCATTTGTCTATCCCCGTTGCCAGGTAGTAGCTCCACACACGTCCCATTGGCACCCCCAACGGCTGCCTGCAACTTATCAAGAAGTATCTTTAGCTGGCTAACATCCTCACTGGGATCAATACTGGTGTCGTCGTCAAGACCGCGTCTAATAATCTGTCGCCGGTCAAGCGTTTCCGACCATATATATGTGAGATCAGTGACGTAGATGGAATAGCCGGTTCTGACACTAAAAGAGGATTTGACGAGAACACGAGGCGTCTCGGCCGAAGTGGACGCGAGTGGAAGTACACGCCATGTTGATGCCATTGTAGAGGAGCATCAAGCTCGGACTATGTGAAACCATATTGTTAGCTTTGCTGCTGATCTCGGCAAACGGAACTAGTTGGATGATTCTGACACTCGCCGTTCATTTGACCCTCGAATGCTGTGACACTCTGTATTGCTTTTCCTTTCCGTCCATCAACCCGCCCAGACCGACGCAGACGCGTCTGCGAAGTTCGTCACTTAACCGCACGGCTGGCTCGCGGCTAAAGCGCTACATGCGAGCAGGGTAACGTCATGTGGGTGGCGACATGGCAGCCATTGCATCGAAACTCATCAAATGCATCGATCCACCTTGACCGAATGCACTAGGTAGAGAACTAGTCCGTACCCTTTTCTCAATTGAGAGAGAGCGTGTTTCATCAATGAGCTGATGCGTCTGTGGAGATTGCTGTAACGTATTCGGACGCGCACACGAGATTCGCCATGAGGATATTATTCCTAAGTAGGTACATACATCCGGCCAACGCCCCATACTTATGTCAATTCATTGTTTTTGACAACTAATACTCTCCAAGAGAACGTCATGTTCTCGTATCCACTCTCAGGCCGCGTCCCTAAACAACATTCACATCCTCAAATCCTCACTGCGTACGCAGCCAAAAAAAAATAATAAAACAAAACATCAGCGCATGACTCAACGCAAACCCCGACATTTAACGATGTTTTGCCAGGGATACGCCCGGCATAATCCCCCACCCCCTGCCGGTCGGCGCAAAAACCAACCGAAAAAGTCAATTACTCCCCGACTCGCCGATCCCCGCAACCGGATTCGCTCTCCGTAGCACCATCTGATAAAGGAAAAGCCCCGTCCATCCCATCGCATCCCCGCACGACATACCGCATGCGGCGAAATTTGACCAGCGCCCTGATCGCAAGTATGGGCGTATGTATGACGACTAGGACTAGCTGAAAGCTTGGGGATAACGTGATCGCGCGTTGAGAGTTGAGTCATTTAGGCAAGACTGCGTTATTTCGTCAGCAAGAAAAGCCTGAGGTTTTTGAACTGTGTTAGGAAATGCGCGGTTGAAAGTGTTTATATAATCTACGGGTCTGTTTTTTGGTTGTTAAGACACACATACACCTCGTTTTGCTCTGGGTCCTTTCCTTTGTCCTGGTCGCCTTCTCAATTCCACTTTCGGTCGGAAAAAGATCCATAATGGCCGACCCCTCATCCGTCTCTAACGGTTCGCCCGCTGCGTCGTCTCCACCCATAAAGGGGTCGCAACAGGGATCACAGCTGAATCCCCGCTCTTGCACTACATGTCGTCGGAGGAAAGTGAAGTGCGATAAGCGCTCTCCGTGCTCGAATTGCCAAAAGGCACATATCCCATGCGTGTTCCCGGAGAGGAATCGCGCTCCACGACGTGCCCGGAAGCCGTCGGACAATGAACTCTTGAAACGGTTGGCGAAGCTAGAGGGGGTGGTAGAGGAGTTGAGTGGGCAGGTGGTGGATACGCCGGTGGTAGGGAGGGCGCCGTCTGTCAGCGGCAGCGGGGGGGAAGGGGAGAAGGATGGTACGGATATGACGCCTGGGGAGCAGGGACGGCTGTTGATTGATGGGGAGGGGAGGAGCCGGTATGTCAGTAATGGGTTCTGGGCGAGTTTGTCGAGAGAGGTGGGTTTTATTGTTTTGCTCTACTAAAGGTGGATTGAGCTTGGGGCTGACGCGCTAGGTGGCAGTTTGACGATATACGAACTGTGCTTGTGGAAGATGATTCGGATAACGATTACCCCTCGCCGAGCACAGGATCGAATATCGCGGGCAACAGTCGGGATGGGTTTATTTTCGGGCAGTCGAACCTAGTAGGGAGTTTGCGGGAGTATCATCCTACACCAGAGCAGGTTGGACATCTGTGGCAGGTTTTCACGACTAATATTGATCCGGTTTTGAAGATTGTGCATAGGCCCACGTTTGAAGTAGAAGTTATGAAGGCGAAGGATAATTTGGATAATCTGAGCAGGGCTATGGAGACGCTTATGTTTTCGATATATTTTGCGGCCGTCACGAGTTTGGCGCCGGATGAGTGTATGTCCATCATGTTGGAGGAGAAGACTGTGCTGTTGGATAAGTATCGGTGGGCTACTGAGCAAGCGTTGGCGAGGGCGGGGTTCCTGGATACTAAGGAGATGGGAATCTTGCAGGCTTTTGTTATGTTTCTCGTACGTCTCCCTTATATCTTCAATCTTGTCTTTCCTTTTCGCTCACTTCGTGGTTACTGCCAGATCTGCGTCCGGCGGCACACGGAATCCCGCCGAGTCTGGACCCTAACTGGTCTCGCAATCCGCATCGGCCAATCCCTTGGCATACACCGCGACGGCACCGTCTTCGGCCTCTCTCCTTTTGAAACCGAAATGCGCCGGCGTCTCTGGTGGCAAATCTGCATCCTGGACATTCGCTCCGCAGAAGACGACGGCTCCGACCCCTCCATCGCTGAGTTCTCCTTTGACACCCAACTCCCTCTCAACCTCAACGATGCCGACATCTCCCCCGACACCCCCACCATGCCCCCCTCCCGCGAAGGCTGCACAGAAATGGCCTTCTGCCTCGTCAGATTCGAAACCTGCTCCGCTCTCCGCCGACTCAACAACGTAGTCTGGCACGGCTACGGCCCTGAGGGAGCAAAAGCCAGACCCGCAATGACGATGAAAGAGAAAGAAAAACTTATCGAAGACACCCAACGCCGCGTCGAGGAAAAATACCTTGCTCACTGCGACATGTCCGTCCCACTAAACTGGGTCTCCGGGACTATCATCCGCCTCATCATGGCAAAAGTCTACTTACTCCTCCACCAACCCTTTCAGCACGCCGACGGTGGCGCCTCTCTGCCTCAGGAAACGAAGGATATTTTGTTCAGCAGGAGTTGCGATGTCATTGAGTACTCGGATATGATCAAGAACGAGACTTCCACTATTAGATATGGCTGGCTGTTCAAATCATACGTCCAATGGCACGCCGTGGCTTTCATCCTCTCCGAGCTCTGTGTCCGCACTCGTGGCCCAGACATCGAGCGCGCCTGGCGCGCCGTCGATACCGTCTTCCGTGAAGCAGCGAGATACGAGATCGAGACAGACACCAAGCGGAGCCATCTTTGGCGTCCGCTAGATAAGCTCTTCGCGAAGGCGAAGCGCGTTCATCAGGCCGAGTGGGCGAGGCAGCAGCGCGCCGCTAGGCAAGCACAGGCCGGTGTCGGGCTTGCAGGTAGGGGCGTGACCCCCGCCTTGGAGGAGAGGGGGATGCAATATTGGCGCTCCCTCGAAGCAAGTCTAGCACGTGGTGGCCCGCTGCCGGGGGAATTGAGCGGGAGTGTAGCTCCCCGGTTACTAGATATGACGATGGAGGCGCTGGATTTGAACCTTAACCCGTTTATGCCGGGAGATGGCATCACGGCGTCAATTGAGGGGCTGAATGTGGATGGGGTGGTGGGCGCGATGGAGGTCGAGATGGAGATGGAGGAGGAGCATGTCGATTGGGGGGATTGGGATATGGTTGTTAGGGATTTTCAGATGCAGCTTGATGCTGGGTTGAGTGAGGAGCCCGGGGGTGGAGGTGGGGTTGTTGGTGGGGGTGGTGGGTTGTGGTGAGATTGTGGTTCGTAGTCGAATCTACGTGGATGAGATGAATGTGTTGTGTGTGTGTTAGGGGGTTGGGAGTGTGCGTGATTAAGGTTGGACTTGTGGCCATGTGTTTTTTCCGCCGTGGTTAGGCGTTTTTTTTCAAGGGCTGAAACTTTGGGCTCAGTTGTTATTAGTATATTTTGTGTGTGGAGACGGCGGCTATATAAAGGCTCCAAAATCACACCAAGAGAAGATGGCGAACCCCAGCTTAGAGCCACTTCAGCGATTGATTCTTCATCTCCACTTTTTTTTTCTCTTCGGGGATATGTATAGCATTGTTAGGTATTCCCCCAGAAATATATAAGTCTCTCCCTCTTCTGCTAGGCTTCGCGGAGGAAACTGGGGCGTGTGCGCGGCATAGTAGAGTGTTGATGTGGTGGAAGGAAAATTTGGGTACTTTGGGAGCGTGGATTAAGAGGGGGTTGGAGCTATGGAGAGGCTTTTTAGATTGCCCGTGGCTGGCCTACCGGGCTGTGAAATGGCTCCGTATATATATATCCTAAAATTGTCTCCTAGTGATTTCGCATCCAAAAAGGGAGGGTTTGGTCACTGTTTTTGGAGGCACTTCCACACTGACTTGCGCGTGCGAGTCGAAATTCAAGATTTCTTTTTAGAGCAACGAAGTTAGCCCACCCTTAGTGGTACTGACAGCTAGGAAATGGTTGCCTGGTGCAGTAGCTGGATACAAGACATCCCTGATTCCAACACCTGAGAGCTGCGGTGCACCAAGACCTATTGGCTTAGCTATAGCCTGATCATTAATCCAGTCGGACCATGGCGAGTTATCATCTCTCACTAGCTAAATCTGCATGAGAATCATCGGGTAAATATCTATCGTACCTTTCGCATTATTGATCGCAGTCTGCCCAAGCCAGCCAGCATACCCTTGGAGGCTCCCAAGGTGTGACATGTCCGTATCAAAGACCGACAATATGTCTGACCCAGTATCGTTCATGGCGATTATCCCATGGGCTGTTCCGTCACCTCTTCGATGAGGCATTAGCCCAAGTAACATGCGAAGCTGTGAATTTAAATGACGAGTATCAAAAATCAGGAAGGCCTAGATCTTACTTCGTGACAGTGGGGACCAAAAGGCCCATGACCGTAAGCAAACTTTTGGGCAAATTGATGAAACCTTCCCTGTGATTTGAGCCTATTCATTAGATGAGTTATAGAAGGGGTGGATTTGAAAGAGTATACCTCGGCCCAAGCCCAAGCAGATCCTTTCAACATCTCCTGTTGGGTGACAATCTCTCCTTCCATTACGCAGACGTGCTGCAGCCCGTCGATTTTCCCGTCCTCGTAGAGCTTAATGGCGGTTTTTATATTGACATGCTGTTGTTCGGGCTGGTACTGGGGGTTACTTGGGTCTAGGTAGCCGCGGAGCTCTTGGGTGCGCTTCTGGACGCCAAAAACTGGAGGCAAAGGGATCGCAGGCGAGAATTCGATTGTGTTCACCATTACGCTGATAACTTCTAATGGGCTGGGTTGGGAATGCGGTAGCCGACAAAGCGGCAAGCAACCAGCTAACTCGCGCTTTACTTAATCGGGGTACCCTCCATAGTCGGAGGCGAACTCCCTAAGATAAAATATATATCTTTATACATTAGCGCTGCTGCGTTTGGGTGCGTTCTATAGAGGAGAAATACCAAATCGTCTATGATAGTCTGAAGGTTAATTCTAGAGAACTAGAATTAGTCGCTAGAATTAAATAGATAGGGTAAATAGGAAAAAACCTAAATAGTTGTAAGTGCGTATATGCGTTCAGCCCTATATAGCCATGGGAGCGGTCCTTGCTAATGTTCAGACGTGACGCAAGATGGAGTATTTTGCCGTGAGGAATAGATACAAAAATGCCCGTAACAGTCTAAATTTCAATTCTAGAGAATTAGAATATTTTGTCAGGACCAAACAGTTGTCTAAAATAATATGACAATTTGACTCTAGTAGAGTCTTCTCTTCTAGTTTATCTTAAATGTTTAGGTACATAATAAGATGTTTGTAAAGTAACTGTGAGACAGTTATATTAGTTCCATATACTGTAATAGCAAAATGGTTCTACTGCAACTATATCAAAAGATATCTTAAATAATAATTTTTAATATAAAGCTTAATTGCTAAACTAACAAGATATTTAGAAAAGAGAAAAGGAAAGATACTTTCCCTGAAATCTCAATGCAGTATTTATAGCTATCTATTATAAATATTTCAAACCTTATCAGAATAATACTATAGATACAAAAGTGATGTTAATTACTATTAAATCAAATTGCATTTTTACAGAATTATGTATAATAATCTAACTCTGATAAGATCTTATCTTCTAAGTTGTCTTGAGTATTCAAGTACATAATAAAATATTCAAAGAATAACCATGAAATAGTTATGTTGATTCTATATACTATGATAGTAAAATTATTTTACTGTAACTATATTAAAAATATCTTGAGGTGATAATTCTTGATATAAAGCTTTAATGTTACAAACATCTCAGGTCTCACCAGGAACACCATAGATATAGGAATGGTATTACTATTATTGGACTGAATTGCAGTTCCATAGAACTAAGAATAGCATATATAGCTTGGCAAGAATGAACTAATTACAAAGATGGATGGTATTTGTCAAAGGTAGGTAGAAGGGCTAAAGCAAAGTTTACGCAGTTAACACTTTTAGTGCTAAGAGTATAATTTGTAACAAACTCAATAAATCACCTACATCTTGGTCAAAATAATAACTTCAGCTGCCATACAACTGTCAAGCAACCTAACTAGGAAGTGATCAATCAACAGAAATATCTATGATCGACAAACTCAGAATTGTTGATTATAGAGATGGGATCAGAAAAGCTAAGGGATACTTAGTAGCTGAAAGACATATTAGCTAGATATAGTGAGCAGCTTGAGTATGGACAGAGAGTTATGAGTCATGGTGACTTAAATTTCATTATTAGACTCAGTATAAATCATATATAAGTTATATCAAAGAAAATGTATATTAAAAAGTATAAGTCGCCTATTAGTAAACAACTAAGAGATCAATAAAGAGACGACTATAAATACTATCTTTTCTTTCCTCTTTACTAAATGTTTTGTTAGTTTAACAATAAAGCTTTATATTAAGAATTATTGAGCAAAAAAAATTTTTTATAATTGCAGTAGAACTGTTTTATTATTTTAGTATATGGAACTAATATAACTCATGTTAAGTCCAATAATGAAATCTGAGTCATCATAACTTATAACTCTTTACTTATCTTTAAGTTACCCACTATATATAGCTAACGTGTTCTTCAGCTATCAAGTATCTTTCAACTCTCTTAGTTCTTTATTTACATTCAATGATTTTGGGTTCTATAGTCTGTAAAACTTTCATGTAGCTGATTGCTTCCTAATTAGGTATCTTTAACATTTATATAACTAGTTAAAGTTATTGCCTTAAGAACACCGAGCGCTATCGCAGTGACGTTACGAGGCTCAAGGATAAAGGTTAACAATATATAGAGGCTCCGCAATACTATGTGCAATAAACTGAATTCCAATAGTTTAAAAACGTCGATTTCTAGTGTAGAACTAATTGCTGCTTCTGGGAGAAGCAGTCTCGTGGATTTACATATACGTGCCTCTCGGCACGCTAACTGCATGTGGTACGATGGCGCACTACCGCCGAGCTGCAACCGCAGTCCTTGCCCCTTAGGGCTTCACGTTACAATTACTTCCATGTTTGTGATATAATTCTAGTAAAGCTCAGGATATTCATGATATTACAAATAACATATATAGCTTGGTAAGAATAAACTGAATATGAGAATAGATGACATTTGCTAGAGACAAGTAGAAGTTAAATTGAAGCTCATGCAATTAATATTTTCAGTGCTGAGAGCACAAACTATAGAAACTTAATAAATTATTCACAACTCAGATAAGGCAGTAATCTTAGTTAATCACATGAATGTAAGATAACTTAATTAGAAAGTAATTGACTATATGGAAATTCTATAGACTATAGAATCTGGAACCATTGAATGTAAGCTAAAACTAAGGAAGCTGAGAAATACTTGGCAGTTAAAAGATATATCAACTAAGTATAATAAGTAGTTTAAGTATAGGCAGAAGATTATAAGTTACAATAACTTAGGTTTCATTATTAAACTCAATATGAGTTGAGTTGTAAGTCATATCAAGAAGTATACATATCAAGTAATATAAGCTACCCATCGGCAGATGGCTAAGAAATCAATAAAGAGATAGCTATAAATACTATATTAAAATTTTAGGGAAAGTATCTTTCTTTCTTTCTTTACTAAATGTTTTATTACTTTAGCAATTAAGCTTTATATTAAGAATTATTGTTTAAAATATCTTTTGATATAGTTATAGCAAAACTGTTTCACTATCATAGTATATAGAACTAATGTAACTATTTTATGGTTACCTCATAAACGTTTTACCACATACTTAAATATTCAAGACAAACTAGAAAATGAGACACTACTAAAGTCAAATCATCATACTATCTCTTTACTAATCTCTTGACTATCTGCTAATAAGTAACTCATACTACCTGATATACATACCTTTTAGTATAACTTATATTGAGTTTAATTATAGAATCTAAGTTATCATAACTTATAACTCTTTACCTATACTTAAATTATTTACTATACTTGATTAATATATTTTTTAACTGCCAAGTATTTCTCAGCTCTTTTAGTTCTCTGCTTACATTTAATAGTTTCAGAATTTGTAGTTTATAGAACTTCCATATAGTCAATTCTTTCCTAATTAGGTTACTTGGCATTCATGTAGCTAGTTAAGATCACTGCCTTAACTAAAATATAGGTGATTTATTGAGTTATTATAGTTTACATTCTTAGCGTTGAGAGCACTAATTGTATAAGCTTTAATTTTGGCCTCTACTTGCTTTTAGTAAATACTATCTATCCTCATATTCAAATTATTCCTACTAAACTATATATATTATTCTCAATTCTATGGAACTACGACCCAATTCAATAAGTAACTGATGTTATTTTCATATTCATGATATTATTTTAATAAGGCTCAATATATTTATAATAAATAAAAATCAAAAATATTTCAATGCAGAAATAGTTCTATATAATAGTAAAGGCTTTAGGTATTGTGAAATAGATAATACTAATATGTGCTACTTGAATTTAAATGTTTTAAGTAATTCAATTCATAAATAAGATTTTCTTATTATCAAGGACCAGAATCACTTCTTAGCTAGGATTCAACAAAGTAGTATACAATTATATCTTTTGATATCTTGAATGATAAAACTTGGTTATTAAATATCACAGACATAAGAGTAGCTTTAGTACTATTGAATAATCTCTTAACTGGTCAGGGATTTATCAACTCACTTTTCTAAATTACTTTTTACTAATCCTTAGCTAAGAGTCTTCATAGTTTATCAATTGTTTCTTATATAACTCTTTTAATATTATAGTAGTTAACTAAGTTTGCTAAGTAAAAACTGTCTGATCAATGTGTTATCTCATATTTTTCAGTTATTATATATAGTGTACAATGTATAGACTTGATAATTTATGCATTGCCACTATAAGTATCATACCCCAACAAGTTCTGTTATTATTTGTATTTAGTAACTAACTTTCTCAGCTATATGCTATACTCAATAAAGATTTATTTGTAATTCAATTCAATAGTTTCTATGCTACTCCCATTTTCATAATATCCTACAATTTGAAGTCTAAGATGTCTGTAATATTCTGTAAATATATATATGCAATCAACCCTATAGCTTACTCCCTGCCAAGATACTTAGATGTAGAACAGAGCAATAGAGTACCTCTCTACATAAGAAAAACTACCAAGACATTACCAGAGGCCTAAAGGCCAATTCAAGATAACTAGAATCGTCCAGAGCCGAGCGGATAGCACGTATGGGAAAATTCTGAAATGTGTAATATTTACGGCATTGCAGAACTGTGAAACTTGGCGAATGAGGATGGGCAAGGCTGCGCTCGCGGGTGTGCTTCGTGGGTTACCCGGCGCTCCTCACTTCTCCACTTCAGCTCAACTCGATACGGCTCCGGAGGACTGCCCCATGACGATAAAACCCAAATAAATTTTTTCAATGGACCCAAATTTCGGCTCTAGAGCCACTACTGCAGCCGATATTAAGTCTCAGTTCTCGGAAAATCCCTCAGTTCTAACTCAGCTTCAAGACCTGAGACAGAGGAGTTACGGGCTTCCAGCTGAGGTTCTGGGCCCGGAGAAGAATAGTCCTAGAGTTCTAGCTCAGAACGAAGACCCAGGGAGGAATGGCTACTGGTTTCCAGCTGAAGCCCTAAGCCCGGAGGGGGAAGGTCCCTGGCTTCCATCTCAGACCCGGGACCCAGGAACAGCGAATTTCTGGTTTCCAGCCGAGGCCAAGGGTCACGCGTCGCCGCCGCCTCGGACAAGGCCCCAGGCCCCCAAGAGTCAAAAACAGCAGGGCCTATCTGGTACGATCAGCAAACCCCAGGGACGATCACAACCCTTTCCGAACTACCGTCAGACACATCAATCCATCGGCAACCCATTTAACTATCCACTTGAGCACCGTGAACAATCCCAAGGCCAGAGTTTGCTCGGGGTACATAGAGCAATCGGCGCTGGGGCGGCTAAACCCATTAATACGTCTACAGACCATTATCAGAGGCTATCGGATATACCAGGGGATGGGAGAGGTCGAGCCCCGTCCGCATATTTAGATCTACCCAATGATATCAGGCCGGTCGAACCAGTGCAAGCATGGCCCACACTCCCAATATATGGCTACAACTGTGAGATATGCGGGCAATTGTTCCTCCAAGAACAAAGCTGGAAGAGTCACGATTGCAAAGCGGTCTTGGGTACACTTCCTATGCCTAAAGAGTTGCCTATACAACGACCCAACCCTCCAGCATCACTTGCTAGATCACTGAAGAACCAATATTCTCCACCTTCGACAGAAGAGCCCAATCTGAGATTAACTAGTACGTTTCCCCTCGCCCAGGTCCTCGCGACTTTTGCGAATTCTAACAGTGTCTCAGTCATGGGGGCTTCTAATCTCCCTAAATCGGGCTTATTCTGTATGTCCCTCAAACTTACTTCCTCAATAACGAATCAGGTCCCATCACACTGTAGACCTCCCATATACTATTCATATCCACGCGGACATGATTACAACATGCTGCGACGTGCTCAGTCACATCATAAGAATGGGTATGAGCAGTTATAGGCGCTCTACAGTAATATGGGCCAGTTTCGCCCTCTCTTGTACCTCTTCTTCATGCTGACGGGGCTGCTAGCAAGTCCCGATCCCTACACGGAAATACTGTTAGATGGGCGATCTAAATATACAACACCAGTGGTCAAGTGTACAAAAACGCCAGTATGGTGTAAATCATACGATTTGTATGCATCAGCTGCATCAGTTACGTCATTTGCTATGCTAATTGTTATTGTAGGCACGTCAGAAGGGACAGCGTAATAACGATCGACGTAAGAGACGCCAGGAAAGATCAGTCCACTATCCACGGCTACAAGGGAAAATTTCTTGGCTCCGTTGAGATCAAAATGCTTGACTACCTCAGTTTTGCATCGACTGGCCCCGAGTTGGTGTTTAATAGAATCACCCCTTCGCAGCGTAAGAGATTAGGTGTCGATCCCTACCGTTTCAGAAGTCATCGTTAGTTCCTCTGGCCGTTCCGCCACTAGTTCCGTTACTAACGCATTACACTAGAAGCTAGTCCCCCTCCCATCAGTCGTGATATCCGAAACGATAAAATGGTGTATCAGGGATCGCTAGAATTCATTCTGATCACGGATTTGTCTGGTGATCGTATATCCAACCGCTATGGTTCGCGAACCGTGGACTTTCCTAATAAACCTGACTCCGTATCCGGCGCGATCTCGCTGAGTTCCGGGACAAGTAATAACGGAACAAAGGAAAGGAACGAAGAACCTTCGGGGAGTAGAGGAAAGGAAATCGGAGATGCTCTGCTGGTCGATAGTCGTCCACGATCCGCGGTTGTAAAACGAGGAGATGATTTTTCAAGACACCGACGCGCTACTTCGCCTAGCCGGGCCCTGGTACCTCAAACCTCAACCTTGGGCAGAGACACTTCTACGAGAAAGCCTGCCAGCATGGAACAGGAAAGGGAAGTACTGAACTCGCAGGTCCATAAACCTGATAGCAAGCCACAGGAAGCTGCGAAAACTGTAGGGACGCCAACGGTCAATGCTATTATCCAATCGTACCTGACGATAGTGCAAGCGGAGGAGCCTGAGGAGCACTCTCTCCCTCTCCCACTGGATATCCCTACTCGCTTGTTACCCCTGCCTCAGCAGGAAAAGAGCATACTATCGCAGCAGGGGTTAGAGTCTCAGGAACAAAAGCACAAGGCGGGTCTCCCAGAGGCTTCGAGGTGGTCTGAAACCACAACCACCCAGATCGGCAAAGCACAACTGAAACGGTTACCACAGCAAGAGCCGCTTCCAGAACGAAAGCCGACATCGCCTCAACAGCTGCAACTACCGCAAAGGCAACCACTTGGGTTTGGATCCTATCTCCTGGATCGACCTCAGCAGAAACAGTCAGAGCAGCCACTACAGCAAGGCCAGCCGACACTGGGACAGCAGGCGCAGGCGCACCCAGAAGTATTCCAGGACTACAAACGAACGCCGGAACCCCAAAAACAATGGCAACCCCAGGACCAACAGCCGGGGTACGTAGTATACCAGGACAACGAGCAACAGCAGGACTTCGAGGAACAGCAAGAACATGAAAGACTGAAGAAACTCCTGCAGGAGCAAGATCGGGAGTACCAACAGCAGCAAGTTGATTCTCGTTACCCGCATCCGCAACCCTCCGAGCAGAGCCAGATACATAAGCCACCAAATCGACAGCAACCTTCACCGCTACCGCACTTATCCGTAAAGCAGCAGCTAGGAGAGAAAATCCAGCTACCCAAGGAAATGCAGTCGACTCCGCAGTCACAGTCACCACAGGAACAGCAGCAGGGGGGACTCCTGGCCGAACAGGTGGCAAGGAAACTAAGGGTCTTGCCCGCTCAACGCGTGTTAGAGCCACAGCGGCGACTTCAAAGACAACAACAGCAAGCCATGTGCGACTGTCCCATCTGCAGAAATCCGGTCAAAGGGGTCAACATTAACAGCCACATTGACTCAGGATGTGAATCCCTTATTGAGTCCCCCTTTCCTGTTTCAGCTTCAACAAAACCAGCAGACGGGCCGGGCCAGAGATCCTTCGTGTCAGTTTCGAGCCCCGAAACGCCCGCAACAAAGAGGGCTCCAGCAAACACTGCGCCTCAACATCAGCTAGGTTTGCGCCTTGGATCTGCGGGGCCGACAAAAGATGGGGCACCACAACAACAGCAAAGCCAAGTTTCTCTTTCTACTAAACTTGGGAAAGAGGGACCGACAAAGAGGGTTTCCCCACGGAGCTTTTCTCTGTTGCCTGCTTCTTTCGGCCTCAAGAATCTCAGGGTTGAAGAACCTTTTGCTGACAAGAATGAGAGCTCTTCGACGCCCAGTATTGCAGCAGTCGATTCTGTGGGACCGCTGCCACCAACACAGAGCGTGACGGAAAAAGGGAGCACGGAAGAGCTGAACAAGGTGCAAGTGATATCAAATTCTGCATTGCTTGAGAAAGCGTTTGCTGCAGTACCCTCTGCTACGGAAAGTGGGAACGGAGATGAGAAGACCCAAATAATATCGAATTTTGCTTTACTCGAGAAAGCGTTTACTGTTGCGCCCTCTACTGCGGAAAGTGGCAAGGGAGACGAGAAGATGCAAGTAATATCGAATTCTGCTTTGCTTGAGAAAGAGTTTGCTGCAGTACCCTCTGCTGTGGAACATGCGAATGAAAGTGAGAAGATGCAAGCAATATCGAATTCCGCTTTACTCGAGAAAGAGTTTGCTGAAGCGCCCTCTGCTGTGGAAAGTGGAAAGGGAGTTGAAGGGGGCGAAGAGAGGAAAGAGCGGATCAAGGAGCAGAAGGAGGATCAAAAGAAGGAAGTGTTCGGCAGTTGGCTGAAGGCGACAGGAGCGCTAGTAAAGCCTAGCGGGTCCAACAAATCCAGCCACGGAAGCAAGACTCAATCTAGCACGGAGCAAACTGGACCGTGGGAGATAAATGAAAAGAGCAAACCGGGTGTGAGAATGACAACAGAACAGCCACTAGAGAGGTCGTCATGGTTCAGAGACGTGGAGAGGCCCGTAAGAGCGAACAGACCCAGGGAGGTATTAGAGATAGCTCCAGAATCCGTTAAAGTCGCAGTGGCTAGCGCTGAGGGAAAACCTGTTGATTCGCCTGCGGGTGCGCCTGCAGAAGCTGTTGAACTCGAAATCGAAGTGGTTCGAGCCAAGGAAAAGCCTGCAGTGGAGGCCTCTGCAGATGCAGATGCATCTGAGACTGGCGGAATAACCATCCCAGCCGGCTTGTCCCCTCACCAAATGCAGGCATTCCAGAAAATGCAGCAAATGCTACGACTGTCGCAGAACTCGGAAAACAGCTCTTCGCAAACAGAACCACAGAGGTCACTTTCTACCGTCTCTACCGAAGCTAGCTTTGTTTCTAGTTCAAGGACAGCTAGTACTGCTGCTACAACGATAGCTCCGCCACGTTCTCCATTCGGTAATTCCAAAGAACGTCTAGCTGCATTCTTTCCTCATATAACTGGCGGAAACCGGACTTCGTATACAGACTCAGAGATTTACGAGATATCTTCACTGCTCAAGCATTCTGAAAGCACTTGGAGCAAAGTCCCACGAACGTACATTGTGCTTCGTACCATTGGTCGCTTAGACCTTCTGAATGAATTCATTGACCTAGGATTCTCTGATCATTGGTTTCCCGTCACAACGAGGAGTCTTCCGCAAAGACTTAGCCCTACTATTCGCGGCGAATTTGTCAAGGCTCAGGACCTAGTTCTCACAAAATCTATTGATTTGGAAAAGGGTGAGGATGGTCGCCATAAGCACTTTGCTAAAGGCGAGGTTATACCATTTCAGAGAAAGGCTGTACTGGGTAAGGGAGGATTTGGCCAAGTCGACCGTGTGCTTAGCTTGATCAGCTATAAGGAATACGCCAGGAAGTGCGTCCGCCGGCGTATAGTATTCGGGAACCAAGGGGCAGAAGCAACCAAGCGCTTCATTGAGGAAGTGGAGATACTGAAACGCTTGAAACATCGGCATATGGTAGAGTTTGTCGGCAGTTACACAGATCCCACTTACCTGTGTTTGATCATGTCTCCCGTTGCTGAGATGGATCTCGCAGAATATCTCCAGGACACCTCTACCAAGAAACCAGAGCTGCGAACGTTCTTCGGTTGTCTGGCTATGGCACTCCAATACTTACACGACCACCAGATCCGACATAAAGATATCAAGCCAGGCAATATCTTAGTTAACCACGGAAATGTCCTTTTCACTGACTTTGGCCTCTCCCGGGACTCGACAGACGCCACAGGAAGCACTACGTCAGGCGCCGCATCTTTATCACCACGCTACTGCGCCCCCGAAGTCGCAGCCTACGAATCCCGAAACTCGTCCTCCGACATCTGGAGCCTCGGTGTAGTGTTCTTCGAGATGGTCATCACCCTCAAAGGTCTAAGCATTGACTACATGCGCTCCTTCTTTACGAAGCACGGAAATGAGCAATCCTTTATCCGCACCAACCCCAAGGCTTTCATTCAGATGCTTGCTGAACTCAAGGGCAAGGGTATGGAGTCCGATAATAAATCTTTGGACTGGGTCAGAGATATGGTTCAAGTAGATCGAACTGCTCGGCCGACCGCAGCTAGGGTTGTTGAGATGATCATTTCACCAAATGGGCATGGTGAGAGAGATGGGAGATTTTGTGGGATATGCTGTATGTCCGGGGAGGAGTCTGAAGCTGAGGATAGTTTTGATGACCCAGATGAAGGATTTGGTGAGGATTGATGGCCAAGATCATTTTTGCGTATTGCATGCCATAGAAATTTAGGAAATGATACCCATTTTCATCTATTTCTTAGGATGGCTTTTTTTTGGTCAGCAAAAAAACGCTCAGATATTCGAAAATGGGGTGTTTTAGCTGGATTAGCCCTGTTTTAAGGCTAGGTCTGTTTGTGGCGTTTCAAGACATGGAGTTGTGTCACGGCATAACGATACCGAGGATGGGGTTTTAACGAAATAATTAGTACATGGTGGTCTGATAGAATGCTCTGAGTTAAGGCGAGATTGATTGTATGGAGTACAGCGTGGCTGGAAGTGGACCCGGAGACTTAGTAGGGAAGGGTGTTGCTGTGGTTAGTTTAAAGGTGTTCTTGGGTTGGAAATCCTGGAGGGGGGATACCTAGAGGAGGCCGTGTTATAGGTGGGGAAAGCCATGTGTAACGCCTGTCTATACAAGGGGTGGGTAGTGGTGCTGTGTGGGATATTACCGGAGATATTGTAGAGCAGATACTCACCCACTCACAGCTACCATCAACAAGGTCGATTGTTCCCTTATCCCACTGACCATCCAAACAAAGAACGAAAGGCCCCCTCTTTCCAAACAGAAAGAATCCTCTTCCCACCGCCATTTCGGCGCGCGGTCGAAAAATGCAGTGTTGAACGCGGACAGCCGAAGAGGTCGAAGCCGAATTCGAACTAACTTCGGGACTAGATCCTAAGTAGTTCAATTTGACTGCTTCGAAGAGTGCCCGCAGCACATGTAGACGCCAAAAAAAAATACAAAAAAAATAAAAAGACCGAGGCCGCACAGGAGGCAAAGAACGAAAAGGAGCCAAAATATGAGAAAAGCAGCAACTAAAATTATCAAAAAGGCGATAGTAGATAAATATCTCAAAAGAAAACCATATCACAAATCCCTTAAATTAAAACAGTTTATTTCCTACCTCCACCGCCAATCCATTCGGTTTACACACACGAACCTATTGCATTGCAGCTTTTTTAGTTCCAAACAGTGTACGCCTACTCGCAGCTCCCAGGCAATCGGACTTAACACGCTCCCAGCCGCGAAGAATTTTCCGGAGCCGGAGCCGTTCGAATTCGATTTCATCGGCTCCCCGAATCCGACTCTAGATTCCCATCTCCCCATCCCCAACGAAGAAAGAAAAGAACCCCCCCCCCTCTCCCCCCACAACACCCACCCACTAACCACATAACCCCCCTTCCACCCCATACATAAACCCCCATCCCCCCCCTCCCCTCCTCCCCCAAAAAAAAATGTGCCGCATCCATCAAACGCACTGCCCCACGCACGGAACAACATCGAGGTGGTTCCCCTGCCCCTTACAGAGACCCACTTCCTCCAGTTCGCCGAGAGACCCAAAAACCCTCTCCTTCTGCACGCGCAACAACCTGATCCGGGTATCTAGGTATCTCGCTTCCCGTCCTGGTTCTTCTTCTTCTCCGCGGTGGAATGGGAGGTTTTTCTGTCGGGGTTGTGGGTTTCGTGTTGACGGGCCGTTTCCGGTTCCTGATCGGACGGTCCGAGTAGATGGGTGATGGTGATGTAATCCCGGGGGGGGGGGGGGGGGGGCGGGGGGGGGGGGCGGGGGGGGGGGGGGGGGCGGGGGGGGGGGGGGGGGGGGGGGAGGGGGGGGGGGGGGGGGGGGGGGGGGGGGGGGGGGCGGGGGAGGGGGCGGGCG
>JAJDMX020000028.1:0-186491 GCA_022345685.2 Nothomitra cinnamomea | reverse complement strand
CGTCGATGAGTGCAATCACCGAATTTGAAAGGCTGACTACGCTTTTTAGATGGTACAGGAGTAAAAATACTATTTGAAGCAAGCCCCCTTTTACAAAAATATTGTATAGTAGACCTCGGAATTTGTGTTTGAGAGGATATCACTCCGTAGCTGTGTTCATCTCGACGAAGTTGTAAGATGATAGCGCGAGTACTTGCAGAATGCTCCTTTCCGCTGCCCATGAGTTTTTCTCAAGCACCTAGGCCTCTATTTATCATTTACTATACTGCAATCTGGGCTATACGGACTATACGGGCTTCAATCTGCTGCGAAATTTGGCCAGCGTTGACACGAATTTCCTTTTAAATTGGTGATGTTATACGCCTCGTAAAGGGGAATTCGATTCTCGCTTCGCTGTACGAAGACTTATGGACCCCGGCTGTACATATGTGGTCGCTCGTTCCCGGTAAGTTCGTTGTATAGCGACCGTATGTGGGCCCAGAGTAAGTTTTACGGTTCTCGGGTACAAAATACGTACCAATCTATATTTCGCTCTCTCTTAGATAGTTGCGAACCTCTACTATATCAGAAATCCCTGCAGTACATACATCCAAATCCTCCGTAGTCTAACTGGATATCATTTTTGGTACGAAGTAGATATGAATATGAAATATGCCACTTTTGGTGGCAAATCTTTGTATAATAGTATTCCCAGCCCCCCACTTTGTGTGCTGTGAGCACCCCCTTTCTCACACAACCGCATATCTAGGCAGAGCCAGACCGCAGAGAATTAAAGGCGATGAGCATCGCAGGTGCCACATGTTGAATAACCGGAGCACTGACACCCGATGGAAAAAGGAAGACATACCGCACCAAGATCCTACTCTCGTCGGTGACGACCCACATTCCTCTCGGCGCTGAAGGGTTATTGCCGGTTCCAGCGAGTTCGCATCCTAGGACCACACGAACATTAGGGAAGGCGCTTGCGTGCCATCCCGGGCTCAAAGTGTTCCGACCACCAGCAGTGAAATTAAGAGCGGTTGGAAGGTCGTCGGCCGCGTAAATACCCTCACCGTAAGCGGCACCGTGGGCTTGAAGAGGCCCAGTCCTGCATATAACCAGACCCTGACGTAGGATTATGTATAGACGGTCAAGTGATGTACCGTGGAAGACGACACGGGTGGGCTGTTGGGCCTGCAGATGCACTGCGAAGCGCTTCTCGAGTTCTGGAAAGGTGTTGGGGAGCACAAATTGGTGAACTCCAGGCATGCTCGGGATCTTGAGCGTACCAGTTGCGCTAGCTAGAGAGCCACGGTAGCTTGTGCAAACCCACGAGAGAAGGGACTCTGTGGAAGACCCAAGCCGTTTCACGGATGCGGTGAGATTATGGACATCTTGCAAGGTAGAAGGGGCTGGTGTGGTATTTAGCGCCTGTAAGAGCTTAGTTTTATCGGTGATAGGGCAACCAGGCAACAGTGTAGATAGATCGAGATGGGAGTTGGCCGCTGCATGCACCGCTGTAAGTAAAAGATTTACGACGGGGGGATCGTTGCGTAGATCGATCAGACAGACTTCGAGGCTCGCCCGTCTCAACGCAATGCTGCATTTCTCTGTGCAAGTAGTCGACCGCCACAGACGGATCCCAAAGTCTTCGCCACATACAGTGCAGAAATTGCCCAGCTTGTCGACTGCGGTTACTAGCATCCTATGGACCGCCTCCAGCGAAGCGGAATCACGAATCAAATGTTGAAATAAAGCTCGTGATACTTGATACGTAGCGCGGTTTGCGCCATCATGACAGAAATGCGAGTCCGGCGGCGAGCCCCCAGCAGAAGCTGTCCAGTAACGATGTCCACCTGTACCTTCGCTCAAAGCCGCGCTGGCGTGTCCGGCAGCTACGGAGCTATAAGGTGCTGGGTAAAGGTGCACGCAAAATTCAGGCGGGTTGGTGGACCTGAGGCGTACGAGCAGACTCCGGGCGTTGCCAAACCCAAGGGCGGTTCTTTGGAATTCCTTTAGATGAGTGAGTGGGAAGAACAGTTCGAACTCCTTGTCACCGATCTTCTCAACCACATCAACAAGCGATAATGGGATACCTGAAACGGCATCCTCGATCATGGAGGGATCTTCAATGTTGAGAGTCGCTAGTAGCCTGGACGTTCTCCGTGTGTCGTGGGCCTTGAGAGTGAGCCGCACGGATTCTAAACGCGCCGCTTCTTCAATTATGGAGGAGTACTCACTATCGAGATAGTCTGAGGCTGCCTGAAAATTTGCTTCAGACGGATTGTGGTTGGCATGGACCCTGATATTTAGGGTCGCCGCCATTTCTTCGAGAGCGCGTTTGTCTGCTTGGGTCATTTCAGCAGATCGAAGCCACCCCGTCAAGACCACTTCTGCGATTTGCTCTGACGACTTCTGATGAACTTCTAGCACTCGCAAGCACGCGCGTGTCCCATGAGTCGTCGTGCGAGCCAGTAGGACCACTACTTTGCAAATACGCCTGGAGTTGCCGCCATCAGGAGCGAGCAATGCTAGCATAGCCTCTACTACTGGTTGGTAGAGGCCTTGTTCAGGTTCTTTTAGCACGTCGAGGAATGGAATGATCGTCTCAGATTCTTCCCATCCCATCAGAATCCATCGCATATGCCCAACAGAATTTTCGAAGCGCGTGAGAACGGCACGGTAATTCACGAGAAGACGCTCGGTCCAGCGAAGGAAGGGACCGCCGAGGATAGGAAATGAACCCTGCACCCCATCACCAAATATTTTTCTAAGATCGTCAACCCACACAGACAAGGACTCTACTCCAAATTCCGTTACTGTGCATTCAAGTAACGTGGAGCCTCGCTGCTGAATCATAGATTGCAGCAAATCTCGCCAGCATTCGATTCGAGGCGAGTTGACGAGACGTTGGGACACCAAAAGGCGTGCAAAATTAACACAGGCTATATCGGTATCCTTGCTGATCATCAGACTAACTCTGCTGACAAATCTGTCGCTCATGTCGCATAGTCCAATCAAGCATCGACGAAGAAGTGGAAAGGGGATAGTCGAGCGTTTAGCCAGCGTCAGACCAGCTGCCCGGCGGTCGGAGTCAGGAGGTTGCCGCCAGAGATGGATCAACCCGTCCATTATGTTTCTGGTTCGTTCGCTAACAATACCGCGTCCAGCAAGACAGGACATACAGTACTCGTCAACCATCTTGGTGAGTTCAGAAGAGCCTTTCAGCGAGGCTCTCTGAGCATCAATTCGGAGAGTAAACAAGGCCTTCACGTTCTCTGCCACGGGCCAACGGCTTAGCAAGGATCGTAATCCGTCACTGAGCATGGGCTGTACCCAAGGAGAATTCTGCAAGCTCTGAACGAGGGCGTGGAGCCTCATCCCCAACCCATCTACCGGCCGTCCATTTTGAAGCTGTTCGCAAAATTTATTCTGCATACTCAGTATAGTTTCTTCAACAATATGGATGACTCGAGAAGAAAGAGTCTCTCGCAGCGCTTGAACGTTGGGCTGACCCAAAGCCCGTAATAATCGCATCGCGGCTTTCATCCGGGCAATGTTGGCCTCCGAAGTGAACATATCCAGTACCGCCGTAACCACAGTAGAGTCTCCGGTTTCAATAATGAGTTCGAGTGTTTGTAGCTCCCTGTCATTGGCGGTGTTGCGCAAGCACATATGCTTGAACAAAGACACTGCGCTGGCGGAAACTAAATGAGCCCTATGGAGAGTATCAAGCAGGCGATCTAGCATGTCATGAGCGTCGGCTTCGGAGTTATTCTCTAACCTGACGCGAAACTGCCCATGGCGGATTGAGAAGCCGGCCCGGTGATTACCTTTCGGCATCAGTCCTTCACGCAATGTCGCCTTCCTGCCACTTATGAAATCTGGCCCCTCCAGCTGCAGAATATCACTCAGTTCTTCCCTTTTTTCGACCGGGAGATGCTCCCACAGACTCAGGCGACTTTTGTCCGGCCTCCACGCAGCCCATATGTACCAGTCAGGAAAGGAGGCATCGAGTAGCTCTTCTGTCATCGGGGAAGTCCCCGGGAGCCTTGTGAGCCACTCGGATGCAACGCGAGCGCTTTCCCATTGTTTACTGAGTCTCATAATCTCCAGTTGCTCTGCGAAATCGATGCATGCGTTCCGCGGTATGGCATCGAAGGAAGAGTGGAGTAACAGGTCGCTACGGTAACCTCCTGCCAAAAGTGCTATGTAAATTTGAAGGTCCCGTCCGATAGTTAGGATGTCTGGAGATGACAGCGAGATCAAGATTTCTGCGCATTGCACCTCGAGGGGCTGGACGGCGTCTGCATTCGAAGGGCCAAGCGCTATGATAACTCGGAGAAACGTCAATAAGCCTATGTTGCTGTTCAAACCAACCTGGAGTTCCCCACGAAGGAGACTCTTTACAGCATTGGCCGACAGCGCGTGTGCACAGGCAACAATTGCAACATCTTTCGCTGGATGTGCCTTTACCAGAGCTGTAAGACGAGTATCGATTTGGTCTGAGGTCAGATTTCTGCCCTTTTTGTGTAGGTAGTCATCGGTGTGATAACGTAATTGATCCAACGGGAAATACTGCCTAGTATCATGCCCCACGTTGGGAGCTCTATATTGCGCCGTAGCCTGTTCGATTTCTCGATGCCAATCGGTGCTGTGGGATTTGCCCCAGTTGCTTAGGGCGGTGAGCCTTGTCGACTTGGTAGAGGTCTGGCTCCGTGATCCGGGCATCGGGTAGAGGAATATGCAGATGCTGGTGGTGTTCGCGATGGCGCTGCAGAAGGGGACCGAATGAGTATCATGACGATTACTAATTCTCAACTACCTTAGGCGTGCTAAAGCTGGAGATGCGGTGCTGATGTTCCCGACATGGGCCGTGGAGATCCGGAATAGGTCTACAGCACTCTGAAAGGCGAAATAAAAGCCAAGAGACTTTGTGTAAATATTGCTGACCCTTCTGCGTCAAACTAAGGTAGAGGTAAGTTGGTGGAGGGATCTGTACGGAGTATGTAGTATATCCTAGCTAGCGAAACGATGCGTTAGCTCGGTGGTTTAACCAACGCCGCTTTGGAGGCCTGACATTTATCGGAATGGTTCCAAACTCTAAAGAAACGGACCCACCGATCCTTTGCATATCCAAACCGGCAGTTGTCTCGCCTCCATCAGGCTACCACTTGCAGCCACAGTAGCGAGGCAACAGCACTGGTCACACTCCACAGAGCGTGAAGGTTTGAGGCTGATGGTGAGACTTTTCATGTGTCCCGCCTGCATATATGGCAATTGATAGGATAGGTTGTTTATATTTTAGAGCTTATTGCGAAAGGTCGAAGCATGTACGAAGGTACTTTGTGCAGAGTGAATCGCCTGACATCCATCAGCCTTGGCCGTTGCTTCGAAACATAGATGCACCTTCAAAGTTGTTGGCTGTTGCGCACTGAAATAAAGGCAAAGAGAGCAAGTTCTAATGCAGCTTCGGCCATTACTTGAAAGTTACGGGGTGCTTTGACTGTCAACTCAGAATACCTTATCACCCTGCCGCAATATCCTAGCTGCGTTTCTGGCGTAGGTATTTCGCAGCCTGTCCAATGAGATCGCCAGTTTTGTGTAAGCAGATTCTGTTGGCTCGGCCGTCCCGTACAGCTTCCCCAATACTGCAGTCGAAAGGCTGACCTGTATGACTGTCGGTGGCGGGCACTCGCAGCACATCGATGGCTTTTTGCTCTGCTTGGGGTAGCGTCGCGAGGTACGCAAGGAAGTCATCAATAGCGGTGCGACTGGTTGTTTGATCAGTGCTCATGTCGGCAAGCAGGACTTTTGACAATTGGTCAAGTTTATCGATCGTTGCTGGACGGACGCCTTTGGATAGCTTGCTCTGTTCGGTGTGCTGGGCACCAAGGCGTTTGCCGAGAGGGTGAGCTATAATTGCATGGATGTCGTCGGCTGTGAACATCTGGCGGCTGAGAGGATTGCGCATGACGCCACCATTGGAGCTAAGACAGGTCGCCAATTCGTCCATATCCCAGGCATAGCCATCCTCACTCACCCAGAAGTTCCCTCGCGGGATGTCCGTAACAGCGTCACCGTACATGGTTTCATCGTTGACATACGTCCGGTCTAGCTCTTCGTGTTCAACATGCATAAGAGCAAGGCGGGGGAACTTCTGCAGCTCGTCAGGCAGCGCCGCGACCAAAACCCGGATGCGTTTAGTGAGGGCCTCACGAATGGTATCGTTGTCCGCTTCCGAGGGCCTGTTCATTGACGAACGCAGCCAACGAACCACGTCTGCAAGGTCTCCTACGGCAAGGTCGAGAGCTCGATCCCGGTCAGCCTCCATGGCTCGAGCGGCTGCCCTCGCGCTGCACGGCGGCCTTGATGCCACAACAGTACTGATTCGGCCATCTTGGAGAGCCTTGAGGTCTTGAATGTTATTATTGGGGGCAGGTGCAGCACCACCCTGCTGCTGTAAATCGCGCACTGCTTGGGTGTCTTGAAGCAGGATTCCGGCACGGGAACGCAGAGCCTTGTAGCCTTCTGAGAGTGCATTCTCCATTGCAATACGATCTTCAGCCTTCTTTGGCAGAGGCCCTGGTCTCGGTGCCGCTTTTGGCCGAAATGTGAATGAACTTCCGCCTTGTGAACTTGGGGTCGGCTTTGTACCCTCATTCTCTCGCCGTCTTTGAAGGAATTCTTGGGCGTCAACGTTGGATGGATCGAGTTGAAGCAACTCTCGGGCAGTATCTTCCGCAGCATCAAACCATCCGACAGAGATATATTGCTGCATCAGGACTTTCCGTGTTTCGAGAGCAGGTGGGTTTCGCTCAATCATGTCCCAGAGTTCCTGGATAAAATCCATATCTTGGGAATCTGAACAGCTGTAGATGGGAGGATAGGACGGCTCTTTTGTAATCGCTGTATTCCTTTTCGGGGGACTGGGAGAAAATTAGCGACTTTCTTTTTAAATCCACGCCCAACAAAAGTGCTGACCAAGGCTAACTGGAGATATTCTTACTTTGTGCTACGAACTGGACAGTCGGAGCTTTATTGGAAATTTGGGGTTGGGTCCGAAGTAAATAAATCGTATTTGCACGTTTTATATTGGCATATTCTGGGATGGGTCACAGTATGTATGTGTGTGTGATACATAGCCTTCGAGAGTTGGTATCCCCCCGGTCGTGCTTTGGTGCACCCACTCGTCGAGAATAGTTCAGTCCCACCTCCATTGGGGACTGACACTCGATATTTTAGCGGGTGTGGTACCTATCTCTAGTTAAAGACCTTAGCCATCGTCACATTTATTTTAGGGTTAATTACTGAAATACTATGAGTTCTAATCTTATTTACCATGACACCACAAAAAGTTCTCTAATCTACCACGATTTTCATGCCTGCATGCGATTGACTTGCGACTAGCAAAAAAGCGATGAGCATTATAAAAATTTCATAGCACAATTTCGGCACACAAAGGAAAGTCCCCAATATCTTTTTACACAATTTTATCGTATCTTAGCAGATGCAATGTGCCCAGTTTGAGGGACTGTTCTACGGCTTGTTTGGGTGTTCCTCGCTAAAAATTAGCAACTTTTCAGCGTTGAGCTCATTAGGCTAGGTAGCCTTACACCCAACACCCAGCCCTAGGTGAAAATTCATCACATGAAGTTTTACTACAGTTGGAGCACTGGTTTGTCACAATTGTACAGATACAACCGCAAGTAATTTTCCCATTAGAAAGGTATTTGACTAGCTAATTGTGATGGCAGAGACTTCGGGTACCATGAGGTAGACGATATTGACACGTATTACTTAAACTTGGATACTTTAGGTAACTTAATTTGTAGACAAGGTCTTCTCGTTGTTGGGGACCAGAATCGCTTCCCAGCTAGAATTTAATGAAACAGTGTGTAGTTATATCTTTTAATATCTTAGGCAATGGAATCTTGATTGCTAAGTAATAAATATCTAAATAATATATTTGATAAAGAGAAGAGAAAAGTGCTTTCTATTGCTCTCCAAGCATTCTTTATAGTAGTTCTTCATTGAGTCACTGACTATCTACTATTGGGTGATCACATACCATATTACAGTTATGCCAAGGTGTAACTTATAACCCAATTTCTAATTAAGAAAATCTGAGTCACTTCGTAACTTATATCTCTCTTACCTATATGCAATTACTGTAAGACTTACTATTCTCAGCTGATATATCCCTCAGCTACCTCAGCTGGTTAAGAGTTTGTTAGCTTAATTTCCTAGATCGCTTCTAGCTAGTCCCTGACTAGAAGCCTTTGTGGTTCGTCAGTTACTGCTTGTATAACTTTCTTGACATTACGGTGGCTGGCTGAGTCCACTAAGCGAAGACTATCTGACCGGGGTATTATTTCATGTTTTTTAGTTACTGTATACAACATGCAGTGTGTAGACTTGACAGCCTGTGCGCTTGTGACGATTTGACTCCAATGAGGTCTCGTCTCCTAATTTATCCGGGTGTTCAGGTACACAGCGAGGCATTCTTTAAAATAACTGTAGGATAGTTATGTTGGTCCTGTATACTGAGATAGCGAAACAGTCTTACTACAACTATATCAAAAAATATCTTGAGGTAATGATTCTTGGTACGAAGCTTTATTGCTAAATTAACAAGACATTCAGTGAAGAGGGAAGGAAGGACGCTTTCTCTGAGATCTCAACGCTATATTTATAGCTATCTCTTCACTGATCTCTTAACTACCTACTAACAAGCAACTTATACTACTTGATATGTTCTTTTCTTGGTGTGACTTATACTTGACTCCCATCAAGTTCAATAATGAAACCTGAGTCACTATGACTTATAACTTTCCATCCATACTCAAGCTGCTCACTACACCTAGCTGACGTATCTTTAAGCTGCTAAGTGCCCTTCAGCTCTCCTGAGTCTTTTCTCATGATCAATGGTTCCACATTTGTAGGTCGTGATGGTTATTATTAGTTAGTCACTTCCTAACTAGGCTGCTTGGCAATCATTTGGCTAGCCATGGTTATTGCCTTAACTAGAATATAAGTAATTTATTGAGTTGCCACAGGTCGTACTCTCAGTACTGAGGGCACTAACTACACAAACCCTCGCCTTAGCCCCTACTTACCTATGGCAAGTACTATCTGTCCTCATATTCAGTTTATTCTTGCTGAGTCATACATGTCATTCTTAACCTTATAGGTCCACGATTTGGTTCAATGGTATTGGTTATTAGGGCCAGCTCTAAAGTCAGCTCTTTTCAAATTGCTAAAACAGTGTGAATGACGTCGGGCTAAATGCCAAGCAGTGTCATAACGACGTCATGAGGCTCAAGTATAAGTTTTAATAACATATGGAGGCTCTGCAATGCTATGTGCAACGAACTGAATTCTAATGACTTCAGAATATTGATTTTTACTGTAGAACTAATTACTGCTTCTAGGAAAAACAGTCTTCTGGATTTACATATATATGTCTCAGTGCACTAACTGCATGTGGTACGACAATGTATCGCCGCTGAGCCACAACCGCAGTTCTTACCCCTTAGGGCTCCACATTACACCGGTGCTACTCCCATATCTATGGCATTTCTGATGAGGTTCAAGATGTTCGTAATAGTGTTGCTACTTTAAGACTACACCTTAGCAAGTTCCATCGCTGTTCGTATTTGGTAATTAGTTCTCTTAATTGTATACCATGCCTAGTATAGTTTCGTTTGTAATCTGGTTTAATAGTTTTTGTACTACTTCTGCATTCATATCGTTCTGCAGCTTAGGGCCCAAGATATTCATAACATTAATATAGTGTGAGTATTTTTTCCTTCAAAGAATTGTAAAGTATGGGAGGTTGAAAAATATATTATCTAATATTAAGCAGAAATTGTAGCATTTCAGTAAAATTATAGTACTTTATTTTAGCATTTAGTGCAATAGTCAAAAGAAAATTTAAACTTGCTTAATTTGGTAAATATAACATAGAAAGAGCAAGAAAAATTATTAGATTAATAATTAATCAGTTTATAACAGTTACTTTCCAGCAAATATATTAATTTTTTAATAAAGTATTATTCTTAAAGTATTATAATATACTTTTAAGTAATTTTTAGAAGTTCTATAATATATTTATCTTCCAGAAAATTGTTACTACTATTATATATACATTTTGCTCTTTAAATCCTTTATAAGACATTACAATATACTTTATACTATAGGGTCTTTATAGAATTAATATTTAGGGACTAATTAGTTATTTAGTTTAATATTTAAGTAATAAATGTATTAATAAATGTATTATCTTAAATTAATAGAATGATTAAGATTGCTTTTAAAGTATACTTTCTTAGTACTTCTAAATATTTTACTAAACACCTTTATTGTTATTTAATATAGATTTTATACTAAGTATAACTTATAAATTTTAGTATTATTTGTAAGTATATACGATAAAAACTACTAATATTATAAAACATTTAAAATAGTAGTTAAATCAGGTTATATATTTGATTAATTATTGACTTTTACTATATATACATATGGTATCATTAAGTTTCAATACTGTATTGCTTTTACATTAAAAGTATTAATATATTAAATTATAAAGTTATATAGTATACAGAAGTTGTATAGTAAGTAAACTATATTATATCAACTTTTCAAACTCATAATAATATTACTTTTTAAGTGATTGACAAGTGGTAAAAAGTATAAAGTATTATAAATAGATAAAATAACATAATTCTAAAACCTAAGCTCAAAATTTAAAGAATTTAAATATTCATAAATAAATTTGTATATGTAAATAAAGAATTACATCCATTTTCTAAAATATAGTACTTTACTATTAAAGTGTTATGAACATCTCAGGCCCTAAGTTGCAGAATGCTATGGTTACAGAAATTGTATAGAAATTATTAAACTAAGTTGTGAATAAAGCTTTATTAAGTATATTATATAACTAAGAAAGTTAGTTAACAAATATGAATAGCGATGGAACTTGCTGAAGTATAAGCTCAAAGTGGCAGCACACAAGCTGTTAAGTCTGTGTACTATATGCTGTATGCGACAACTAAAAAATATGAGACAATACCCCAGTCAGACAGCCTTCACTTAGTGGACTCAGCCTATTACCATAATGCCAAGAAAGCTATATGAGCAGCAACCAGCAAACCACGAAGGCTTCTAGTTTGGGACTAGCTAGAAGTAATTTAGATAATTGAGCTAACAGATCCCTGACCAACTGAAGCAGTTAAGGGATATATCAGTTGAGAATAGTAAGTTATGCAGTAATTGCATATAAATAAGAGAGGTATAAGTAACTTTGTAACTCAGATTTCCTCAATTAGAAATCAGGTTATAAGTCACACCTTGACATAACTATAATGTGATATGTGATTACCCAATGGTATGTAATCAGTTACTTGATAAAGAGTTACTATAAAGAGTTCTTAAAGAGCAATGGAAAGCACTTTTCTCTTCTCTTTATCGAATGTTTTATTTAGATATTTGTTACTTAGTAATCAAGATTTTATCATCCAAGATATCGAAAGATATAACTATATACTATTTTGTTGAATTTCAGCTAGGAAGTGATTCTGGTCCCTGGCAATGAGAAGACCTTGTTTATAAATTGAGTTATCTAGAGCATTCAAGTTCAAGTAACATATGTCAGTATCATCTACCCTATAGTACTCAAAGTCTTTGCTGTTACATTTTGTTACAAATATTTTAAGTCTCATTAGGATAACGTTATAAATACAGGAGTAGTATTGTTTTACCATTAGATTAGATTGCAATTTCATAGAATTAGAGGCTATACACATAGTTTAGCAAAGATAAACTAAATACAAAAATAGATAGTACTTGCTGAAAACAAGTAGAAGCTAAAGTAAAGTTTGTATAATCAGCATTTTCAGCAATGAGAGTACAACTTATAGCAAATTAATAAATTACTTATATTCTAGTTAAGATAATAATTTTAACTAACTATATAAGTACTTGGCAATCTAATTAGAAAATAACCAATCACTAAAAACTTTATAGTTTATAAAACTCTGAACTATTAAATATAAATGAAAAATCAAGGGAGTTGAAAGACACTTAATAGCTAAAGAATATATCATTCAAGTATAGTAAGTAACTTGAGTAGAGGTAAGAAGTTATGAGTCATAATAACTGTTACGGATATTCTGAGCCTCATCAGGAACGTCACAGACATGGAATTGATGCTGGAACCATTGGACTGAATCGCTAGCCTATAGAACACAGATGGCCTAAATGGCTCAGCAAGAATAAACCGAATATGAGGATGAACGGCACTTACCATGGGCAAGTGAGGGCCAAAGCAAGAGTTCGTGCAATCAGTGCTTCCAGTGCTGAGAGCACAACTTGCGGCAACTCAGTAAATCACCTATACCCCAGTCAAAGCAGTAATCTTAGCCAGCTACACAACTGCCAAGCGGTCTAGCCAGGAAACGATCGGTCAACAGGAACTCTTACAACCTACAAACGAGAAACCGTTTGTCATGAGTAAAGGACTAGAAGACCTGAAGAACACTTGGCAGCTAAAGGATATGTCAGCTAGGTGTAGTGAGTAGCTCAAGTATAGATGGAGAGTTATAAGTCATGATGACTTAGGTTTCATTATTAAATCCAGCTTGAGTTAGATATGAGTCACACTGAGGAAAGAACACCTCAAATGGTATAGGTTGCCTGTTGGCAAGTAGCCAAGAGATCAGTGAAGAGATAGCTATAATATAGTATTAAAGTCTCAGGGAAAGTGTCTTTCCTTTCATCTTCACTGAAAGTCTTATTAGTTTAGCAATATAAACTTCGTACCAAGAATCATTGCCCAAGATATCTTTTGATATAAGTTGCAGTAGGACCGTTCCGCTATCTCAGTATATAAGATCAATATACCTGTCTCATAGTCACCTAAAAAATACTATACTATATACTTAAATATCAAAATAAACTAGGAGATGAGATCTCATCAGAGTCAAATTGTCACAATAACTCAGATTTTATTATTAGACTTAACATGAATTACATTGTGAGTCATATTAAGAGATATACATATTAAGTAATATAAGTCGTTTATTGGCAAGTAGCCAAGAGATTAGTGGAGAGAAAATTATAAATACTGTATTGGAATCTCAGGAAAAGCGTTTTTCTTTCTCTCTTCACTAAACGTCTCATTAATTTAGTAATTAAGCTTTGTATCAAGAATCATCACTCAAGATATTATTTAATATAGTTACAGCAAAACTGTTTTACTATTTTAGTATATAGGTGTAACAGACATCCCAAGCCTTATCAAGAATGCTACGGACACGAGAGTGGCACTGGAACCATTGGACTAGATCGCTAGCCTATAAAATATGAACGGCTCAAATGGCTCAACAAGGATGAACTGAATATGAGAATGAACGGCATTTACTGTGAGCAAGTAAAGGTTGAAGCAAGAGTTTACGCAATCAGCGCTCTCAGCGCTAAGAGCATAACCTGCGGCAACTCAATAAATCACTCATACCCTAGTCAAGGCAGTAATCTTAACCAGCCATACTACTGCCAAGTGGCTTAGCCAGGAAACGACCGGCTAATAGGAACCACTACAACTTACAAACGAGAAACCATTGGTTGCGGATGAAGGTTTGAGAGAGCTGAAGAACACTTGGCAGCTGAAGAATATATCAGCTGGGTGTAGTGGGCAGCTTAGGTATGGATGAAAAGTTATGAGTCATAGTGACTCAGGTTTCGTTATTAGACTTGGCATGAGTTAAGTATAAATTATACTGAGGGAAGAACATATCAAGTGGTATAAGTTGCTCATTGGCAAGAGGGCAAGAGATTAGTGAAGTGATAACTATAAATACAGTGTTGAAATCTCAGAAAAAGTATCTTTTCTTCTCTCTTCACTAAGTATCTTGTTAGTTTAGTAATACAAGCTTTGTACCAAGAATCTATAACATGGAGCCCTAAGGGGTAAGGACTGTGGTTGTGGCTCAGTGGCGGTGCGCCGTCACACCGCATGCGGTTAGCATGTCAAGAGATGTGTATATGTAAATCCACGAGGCTGCTTCTTTTAGAAGCAGCGATTGGTTCTACACTAGAAATTGACATTCTTAAGCCATTGAAATTCAGTCCATCGCACATAGTATTGTGGAACCTCTATAAATTGTTGACCCTTATTCTTGAGCCTCGTAACATTGCTGCAATAGTGCCTGGCGTTCAGCTCAACATCGTCTACACTGTTTTAGCAATCCGAAAAGGGCTGGCTTTAGGGCTAGCCCTGACAGAATCATTGCTCAAGATATCCTTTGATATAATTACAGTAGAAGTGTTTCGCTATCTCAGTATACGAGACTAACATACCTGTCACACGATCACCCAAAGAACACCACGCTGTATACCTGAATACCAAGATAAACTAGAAGACAAAACCTCATTGAAGTTAAATCGTTACAATAGGACTAATATAACTATTTTATAATTACCTTATAAACTTCTTGCCATATATCTAAACACTTAAGACAAATTAGGAAATAAGACCTTATTAGAGTCAAATTATTACAAATTTCTTCTACCTTTTTTATAGATTGTTTTAAATCTTACTACTATATCAATAAAATTTTTCCTTTTTATTTATATTCTATATATTCTCTAACTTGAGTTTACACTTTAGTTATATTCTTTAAAATAGTATAAAATAATATTTTATTACTCTCAGATCTTCAGTAGCTTTTCTTTAGCACTCTAAATATTAATTATATCTAGTTTGAAAATTTGAATGTCTTTTAATAAATCTCTTTATCTAGTGATATTCTAGCTTTTTACAAAGATAAGTAACTTGAAGAATAACTTTTACCTTTACTTTAACAAGTTCTTGTAATAAAGAAATGTTTATATTATCTTTTTAAATAATTCAATTAGTTAAGGCTTATTCTTGTAAGAGATATAAGGTTACAATCTTTAATATATACTAATTTGTAATTTTAACCATTTTTATTTTTTCTATAACTTAACATTTTAGAAGAAATTTAATATATGGTAATAGCTTTATTAATAATTAAATAAGAGTTTGAAGATAATTTGGATAGAGCTTTTACTATGTTAGTTTCTCAATTTTAAGAATAGTTCAATAATATTTTAATTAGTATTCTGAAAGCAAACAAAAGGTTAAGGAGTTAAGCTATTAAAATTCTAACTTTATAAGTATATTTCTAAAATATCAAAAAACTATTTATCAAGTTTTTATGATTGTATGGTATTGTTATAATATTTTTTAATATCTTATAATATGTATATATATGTTGTTATTATCATGTATTATAATAGTAAAGGTTTCAATTATCATGAGATAGATAATACTAGTATATATTACTTAAACTTGAGATGTTTAAAGTAATTCAATTTATGGATATGATCTTTTTATTTTCAGAGACCAAAATTACTTCCTAGCTAAGATTTAACAAAATAGTATATAATTATATCTTTCAATATCCTAGACAATAAACTTGAATTATAAAGTAATATGAACTTAATAAAATGTTTAATGAAGAGGAAAGGAAAGTACTTTTTATTGTTCTTCAAGCACTCTTTATAGTAGTTCTTTATCAAGTTCCTAACCATCTATTATTAGGTAGTTGTACACTATTTTACAGTTGTGTCAAAGAATGACTTATAATCTAAATTCCAAATAAAGAAACTTGAGTTATAAAGTGACTTATACGCTTCTTACTTCTATGCAATTATTATATGACTTCCTACTCTTAATTGATATATCTCTTAACTATTTTAGCTAGTTTAGAGTTTGTTAACTTCTCTCTATTATTATTTCAAACTAGTTTCTAGTTAAAAGTTTTTGTGATTTATCAATCGCTACTATTATTATGTGTCAATTTGACTCTAATAAGATCTTATCTCCTAGTTTATCTTAATATTAAGATATATAGCAAGGCGTTCTTAGAGTGGTCATGGAATAGTTATATTAGTCTCGTATACTAAGATAGCAAAATAGTCTTATTGTAACTATATTAAAAGATATTTCAGATGATAATTCTTAGTATGAAGCTTTATTGCTAAACTAACAAGATATTCAGTGAAAAGGGAAGAAAAGATGCTTTCTCTGAAATCTTAATATAGTATTTATAGCTACCTCTTTACTGATCTCTTAATTGCCTGCTAATAGGTAACTTATACTATTTAGTATGCACCTCTTTCGACGTGACTCATAATATGACTTATATTAAGTTTAATAATGAAATCCAAGTCACTATGACTTATAACTCTTAGTTCATACTTGAGCTATCTATTATACCTAATTAATATGTCTTTTAGTTATCAAGTATCTCTTAACTCTTCTGATCTTATTTCCATAACCAACAGTTTTAAGTCTATAAGTTATGAGAGTTTCCATTGGTTAGTCACTTCTTGGCTAGACTGCTTAGTAGTTTTATGGCTGGCTGAAGTTGTTGCCTTGACCGGGGTATAGATGATTTATTAAGTTTACCGCGATTCATACTCTTAGTACTAAGACTACTGATATGATGATCTAACTCTAATAAGGTTTTATCTTTCTAGTTTATCTGAGTATTTAGATACATGGAAAGGCATTCTTAGAATAATTGTGTGATAAGTATATTGGTCCTGTATACTGAGATAGCGAAACAGTTTTACTGTAACTATATCAAAGGATATCTTAGGCAATGATTCTTGGTATAAAGCTATATTGCTAAACTAACAAGATACTCAGTGAAGAGAGAAGAAAAGATGTTTTTCCCTAAGATTTCAACACTATATTTATAGCTGTCACTTCACTGATCTCTTGGCCTCTTGCCAACAAGCAACTCATACCACTTGATGTGTTCTTCTCTCGGCATAATTTATACTTGACTCATGCCAAGTCTAATAATAAAACTTGAGTCACTATGACTCATAACTTTTCATTCATACCTGAGCTGTCTACTATACTTAGCTAATGTGTCTTTCAGCTGCCAAGTGTTCTTCAGCTCTCTTGGTTCTCTTTCCATGACCAACGGTTCTGCATTTGTAGGTTGTGGTGGTTCCTGTTAACTGGTCGCTTCTTAACTAAGCCACTTGGCAGTAGTGTGGCTAGTTAAGATCATTGCCTTGATTGAGATGTAGGTAATTTATTGAGTTTCCACAGATTATGCTCTTAGCGCTAAGAGCACTGATTGTGTGAACCCTTACTTTTGTGACGATTTGACTTCAATAGAGTCTCGTCTCCTAGTTTGTTTTGGTGTTTAGGTATATGGCATGGCATTTCTTAGGGTGACTATGGGACAGGTATGTTAATCCCATATACAAAGATAGCAAAATAGTTCTGCTGTAACTATATCAAAAGATATTTTTAGGTAATAATTCCTGGTACAAAGCTTATATTGCTAAACTAATAAAAATTTTAGTAAAAAGGAAAGAAAAGATGCTTTCCTTAAGACTCTAACATTATATTTATAGCTACTTCTTTATTGATCTCTTGACTATCTACTAACAGGCGACTTGTACCACTTGAGATGTTCTTTCCTCAGCATGACTTGTACCTGACTCATATCAAGTTCACAAATAAAACCTGAGTCGTCACGACTCACAATTTTCCCTCCATACCTAAGCTGTTCACTATACCCAACTGACGTGTTCTTCAGCTGCCAAGTGTTCTTTAGCTCTCCTAGTTCTTCATTTATGACTAATGGTTCCTCGTCCGTAAGTAGTGGTAGTTTCTGTTAGTTGGTCATTTCCTGGTTAAACCACTTGGCAGTCGTATGGCTGGCTGAGATCGCTGCTCTAACTAGGGTATGGGTGATTTATTAAGTTGCTGCAAGTTGCGCTCTCAGCGCTAAAGGCGCTGATTACGCGAACTCTTACTTTGGCCCTTACTCGCTCATAGTAAGTGCCGTTCATCCTCGTATTCAGTTCATCCTTGCCGAACCATTTAAGCCGTCTTTGTTCTATAGGTTTGCGATCTGGTCCAATGGTTCTAGTGTCACTCCCATGTCCATAATGTTTCTGATAAGGCTCAGGATGTCCGTAACAGCTTTGGCCCCTACCTACTTATGACAAGTGCTATCTGTTCTCATATTTGGATCATTCTTGCCAAGTCATGTATGTCGTCCTGAACCCTATAGGTTCACAATCTAGTTCAATGGTACCAATATTACTCTTATGTCTATGACATTCCTAATGAGGCTTAGGATGTTCATAACATTCTTTTAGTTATATGTTCTACTTAATAGAGTCTTATTCATAGTCTAATTCAATAGTTTCTATACTACTTCTATATCTTTAGTATTTTACAGCTTGGAGCTTAAGATGTTTATGACATATATATATTAAAATAATAATTTATAACAAATACTTCTATACTTGTCTCTTTATAGTTTAAGTACTAAAACTTTATATTGTTATCCTCTTATACCTTGTAAAGCTTATATCAAAAAAGTTAAGTTAAATACTTAATATAGTATATAGTGTACTATTTTGAATAGAGTAATCTAAAAATAGGTAATTGCTTAACATATATTATAGTTATATATATATTTCTAAAGCTATAGTTTTAAACTTTTAAAATTAATTTAAAATAAATTATTTCATATAGTATACAAAAAATTGGGAGTCTCTAGCCCTAAAATTGGTTACTCCACATAATTAAGAGTGTTGTTGTAGTATGTCTTGCTTAATGTGTAAGATTTATGTAGTTTATAACTTCATAGTCTTATATGTCAGTTTTTAAGTAATAGTGGCTTCACGACTTAGGCATTAACCTATTGCTAAATGTAGTCAAAAATAATAAACTTATCTTGGGCTTCAATTTATAGAAATAGAAAGTAATAAGTTTATTATACTAATTAAATATTGCCTTGCTGAAGTAAAGAGGTCTACAGATATACTTATACTACACCAAAATTAAGCGAAATCCTCCAATATAGAACATGGTGCATGAATCTAATAGTATTTCCCTTTGTGCAATTGTGATACCCTATCTACTACTTCGGACTCAAAGCCCAAGATAAACCTAACGATTTCCGCTACTTGCTACTTTTGGGAGTGAGTTAATGCATAGGCCATGGAGCTGTGGTCACTTGGAAACTAGCACTTTTGGTGCAAAAGCAGCAGGGCGTCAAAACTTGATGACACCATATGTACATAGTGAAGAACTTATAAATTGAAGATTTATTTCCGCCAAAAAGGCCACTATCGTTTTGGAGCCGCCTCATGGTAGCCGCAACTATGAACACCCATGCGACGTTCATAGATCTACGAACATGTGGAATAGCCCCAGATTCCTTAATCCCAACTCACACCTGCTTCTAAAGCTAAATATGAATTATGTTTTTTCCCTACCAGCCTAGGCAGTAGCGCTATCTCCTCCGGCCTGATCAGGCGGCACCAAGTGCCCGTACCTTTGCTGTAATCCACCCAGATAATTCCGATGAGCTCGCCTCAACGTAGCCACGTCTGGCTTGCCGGCCAACTTCTGCATTGTGTCTTGTGACAACACACGGTCTGAATCCTGCCTCATTACTTGGAAAATAGAATCGAGTGCAGGCGCCGCGTTTCCCCCAGTAATGGCTTGTTCCACCTTTGTAATAACGTAGTGCCGCGAATCCTCTTCCATTTGCACCTCCAATGGATCCCTCGAATCGTCCTTTGTCATATCCTCGACCACAGTAATGAATAATATGAGGAAGGTAATTGTACAGAGCCCATAGATGGTGTCCCTAGCTACGGGAGTATTCGCTGGTGCGGGATGCCGGAGAAGGCTGTAGCGTATAACAATGACAAGTTCAGAAATCGATCGAATCCAGAGAAGGCTGGTCGCCGCGACGGCAGCAGTGGCTTGCTGTAGGAGTGGCGAATGAGGAATATGCCACGAAAAATTCAAGATATTGATGGAGTACATACCGGAGGAATATATAAATCTTCTTTTTGGTAATATACCAGGGATATAGTCGTCCCAATGAGCATAAAAAGCGTCAGCAAAAACTGCAGAATGACGAACGCTGCGTCAAATTTATCCTGACGGGAAGCAACGACACTAATCACACTTGGATCCGCGACTTGTAACCAGAGACTTTCATTTGCGAAAAGGCTACCGACGTGGTACAGCGCAGAGATGGCGAGGATGAGGATTATAAACTCTCCAAATAAAAGCCACGCCGCCGGTCGTGTTAGACGATTATAGAGTTGAACGGAGATGACTCGATGCGTGCCTACAAGGATGAGGATATCGGCAGCGAATTTAAAGCATGCGATGCAAAAGTAGAATATGATGTAGCCGTATGTAGTTTTTAGTCGACCCTCGTGGAGAAAAAGGTTGATGATTGTCATCAAGTACCATCTACGATGCAATAAGTTGTCAGTTGAGGCCAGACTTACAATATCTAGATCGGAAGGCACCTACACAATTAGCAAGTCAGTACCTAAGCTGACCCCAAAGAACGCATTCCTCAGACTGTCTCTCGACGGCAACCGAGTCAACACGAATATAACTGCACAGAGGAATATGATATCAATCACAATGCGCGCGAGCGCACCACTGTCTTTGAACGATGATCCGCTTAGGTGAACGGTAAGTAACCACAGTCCCTTCATTTTTTTTGCGGATGAGGCACTACCTGGCGGTGGGAGTGGTGGATGGGTGGCATGGAGGGTAAGCGGAGCGTTTACGAAGGAATTTCGGTCGAAGCACTATTAGGCACCAAGGAACGAACCTCTTGGGGCGGCGGTGCTACACAGTCCTTTTCCGGGAGGTCTGTTTTTTGAGTTCATTATTCTTGATAAACGTAAGGTTGAGAAAATCGGGTCGCTGAAGTGGAGTTAGTGATGGGCAAGTCGAAGCGAAATACGATGTGTGCTTGAATGAGGCTACTTGGAAGGCTACCTACAGCAGCGAGGCATACTCGATATGTGGCACGTCCTCCGTGTATGCATGGTGTATGGTGTGAACAGTTCCGCCGCATTGGGCAGAGTAAGACATTCGCCGACAAACTTTATTTTTGCTTTTTCGAAAGCGAACGACCCCGCTGACCTCTCGCGTGCGGGTGGCTCCCGCTGGAACCATGCACTGGGTAAAAAATAGGGCGGCTAGCCCCCACATTCCATCCAGGTTCGGGGATATCCCTGCCGTTCTGCCACAACACCTCAGTGTCCATATACGTCTTACATATGCACTGCGTACACACATGTATGCCTGTGTAGTAGTTGGTGGCTATGCACGGCGCACATACTCCGTAACCGCTAGGCGTCCTCCGTACTCAGTACTCTAGGCGTACATATTGCATAAGATATTTGCCATTACCATACAGGAAGCAGCGTACTTCGTAGATAAAAATTTGGATGGTTTACGGAGTACCGAGACGCAATTCTAATTACCCGAAATCGACCTATATTTCCTTGTTTCGTACCGCTTAGACAGTTAGAAAAGGTGGTGTGCGGTTACTGGCCGCCTAAATCAAGTGCTCAGAACTCCAAATTACAATCGATCCGTCTTCAGATACACGCCTGCTGGGCAAATGTCGGTGCTCTGCTCGAAAGAGCCCCCGCGTCCAGCGCCAATCCTCCTTAGTCCGGGACAGACCACTAAATGTACAGTGCCCATTGAGGAGTTTAAAGGATTTTGATCATTGAGGTCCTCGTAAGTCGCTGGAGTCGTCCTGGAGACCCTGTCGCCAGGTTGGGGGGAAAATATTTGCAATCTGCACCGTTGGATACCGAAGTCGAGAGCGAGGGAAGAAGCTGCCTCAACGAGACGGCGTATATCTGCTTGGTTATCTTGAAAAGTGAAACTGGATAATGCTTCGGACAGGGCCGCTGAGACTTTCGACAAGTGGTTCTCGTGGCTCTTCTTGATTTCGTCTTCGTCTGCTGCGCGTATTCCCATGTTCGCTGACAGACCACATCGCAATGTCTCCAAAGTGACATATCTCCATTTCTCAGCCAGGTCATCTGGCGGAGGCCATTCGAAGGCGGTTTCGCCTGAACTCTGGTCTATTTAGCGTTAGCTGTGATGAGCTCGTAAAGAGAAGGCACTTTCAACTCACGTTTTCGGTAGAGCTGGCTCCACATAGCACCTAGGTGCTCACCATAGCTTCCTAGAACATTAAATGGGGTCGAGAAGACGCCATCTGCAAGAATAGCCCAAAGGATGCTCTCAAGGATAAACTTGTGCCGCTGTTTTGGTATAGATTTAGCTAAAGCACTCTTGCCAAACACTTCGAGTTTCTCCGCATTAACCTCCCGCTGTGCAAAGGGGGACCTGGCAAGTGTCCCAACTGAGAGCTTCAAGTCTCGAAATCTAATTCCAAGCACTTTATCCGGCAATGGCTGAAATCGATCCCCGGTAGTCAAGCCTTTTCGTAGAATCGCAAGTTCTTTTTCTAGCCTGTCCTTTTGTTCCCGAAGTTGTTCCTCATAATCGACCTTTTGCTTTTGAAGTTGCTCGTCATGATAGACCTGTTGTACACGAAGTTGTTCGTCATAGCTGGCGATTAAACTGGCCCTGTCTTTTGCATGATGAGTTTTCAGTCCACTGATATGCTCATTGAGACCTGCCACTTCAGCGGCGTGACGAGTCTCCTGCTTCTGGATTTCTTGGCCGTGCACACGCTTTATATCCCTCACCTCTCTTTCGTGAGAAGCTTCCCGATCGCGGTGCTTTTGTTGGAGTCTTCCCAGCTCCTCATCCTTCTGTTTGAGCCGGAGATTTTGGTCATGCAAGTGAGCCACGAGCCCCTCGTATCGTACAAGAAGGACATCCACCAAATGTGTAGGTGCAAGTGGGCTGTCCTCGCTCGCACTCTCCACGACGCCTGGGTCTAGCTTCCTCATCTCGGTCTCGATCTTATGCCCGATTTTAGACAGCGACCCGCCAAGATCTGCCACAGCATTCTCCTGGGTTTCGCACCTTGTAGAAAGCTTGTCGTTCTTGGATTGCAGCTCCCTCACGTACCTAACCACGACAGGATACTGCGGCAGGAAAGTATCTGCGATTCCAGGCCGGTCACAAAACCTACGAAGATCTTGGAAAAACCATATATATGCCTCACGGAGAGCTTCGAGAGAGACTTCATCATTGCTCCCGCCAGTGTGACGGTCACCCCCACTATTACTACCACCAGCGCGGCGACCATCTCCAACATTGTTCCTGCCAGTGTGGCGACCATCTCCACCACTGTTTCCGCCAGCGAGACGATTCTTGGGGGCTCCCCGTTGGAGACGATTGCTCTGTTGATGTCCATGGCTCGGTCGTTGATCACGGCTTCCCTGAGGAACGTCACTGCTCCCTTGAAAAATGTGGTTTTCTAGTGTACGATCGATTTCTTCAAGACCATGGTTTGGCGGGAGGACATGGTGTTTCTTATGACGAAGGCCTCCTCCTAAACTTTTAAATCGTCGTGGTTTTTCGGTCCCGCCATTGTAAACTCTGGGGGGATAGGCTTCTTGAGAAGCATCATTATCATCATGGCACCAACAGGATGAGGACGACATTTTTCAAAAGATTGTAGCGTGGAGAGTCCGATAGAAAGTGTCCCGGCACGTATTTGCTTCGTAGAAGATCCACAGAAGGAGATCCACACTCACACTTCCGAAGTGAGCATCGCCGGAATTCGGTGGTCTGTCAGTCTGCCTAGTGTGTTTTGCGCAAGGCTGGTACATGGCAGCGAAATCACACAATCAAGGGACCGTGGGGCGCGGTTATCAGCGCGAGCCTCATCTGCTTGGGAGCAAGAACAGCCGATCCCAGGCAGACGTGAACTCGCATATGCATGCAGCAGAAACATTCTCGCTGGCCTAGAATGGGTCCGGAGTGGGGCTATACAGAGGCCTGCGTGTGGCGTTTTATTAACTTTGCTGCATTCGGGCAACACAAAAAAGGCTGGAAAGGCTAAAGCTCCCGCAAGTAGTGATGGCCTTCACACAAGGCGTTCCCCGACTGAGAAAAAGAGTCGTCAAATTGCGGATATCTCTCTGGAGTGCGGACATTGTCGTTCCTATTGTACACCGCTCTTCAGAGCGTGAGAAGTGTTAGGCGAGACTTAGAAATGGCAGAGGCAGCGCAGGAAGATGATCGCTTGGTAATTGCTCTCGACTATGGAACAACATACACAGGTCCGTTGACTACGAGATTTATTCTAATAAATTCACTGGCAATGAGGCTATCGGTAACACGGCTAACATCACGATAGGGATCGCAATCCAGCCTGTTACTCGGGATTGGGAGGATAATCCATTTGATGTCGACGATATTAGGCTACTGGACGACTGGTTTGATCGTGTCAGTTTCAAGGTTCCCAGCGAAATATCTTACTCTCCAGCTACTCGAGGTGGAAGACAATACCGCCAATGGGGCTTCGACATCAGTCCAGGCTCGTTTGCACTGCAGTGGACAAAACTGGAGCTTGATCAACAGCAGCGGCCCGATGAACTTCAAATGATCTTGGACGCCTTGATTGGCATGGATAATTTAAATTTCAACACGATCAAGCAAAGTGACGGCCTGCCGTCATATCCCGGCAAAGACCCGGTTGATGTCGTCGCAGACTACCTTGAGAAGATCCGGGAACACCTACTGCGCATCCTCAAGCAAGAGTACTCCCAAGAGTACCTTTCTATTACCCCCATTGACCTTGTTGTTACAGTTCCAGCAGTAGGTGATCCTATCCATCGAGCCTCCGGTTCTTCGCTTATAGTTTCAAGATTTGGTCGCTTAAGGCCAAGGATCGAACGTTTCACGCTATTGATAAAGCTGGTTTCAATGCAAGGTACTTCCAGAGACTCCGGGATGTAATTTTGGTGACCGAACCGGAGGCCTCTGCCGTTTACACTCTGAAGTCTCTACTACAGCAAGAAGACGAAGACTTCATAGAAGTAAGTTTGCTCACCGGGACTGTCAGAGGCAACCGTACTGATAAGTTAGCCCGGAGACTGTTTCGTGATGTGTGATGCAGGTGGGGGAACAGTGGTACGTCAGAATCGGAAAGCTGGGACGGCGCCGGAACCTGACCAGAGATTTAATGACTAGGACGTAATTTCTTACCGCGTGAGACAACTGTTGCCGACTCTTGAGCTGGAGGAAGTGACGCTAGGAACGGGTATGCTCCGCCTTCTCTGTTAGACATTCACGTACTTATTGAAGAAAGGCGCCAAGTGCGGTGCAACATTTATCGATAGGAAATTCAAGGAATGGCTCGCACAAAAAATAGGACACCAAGATTACCAGAGAGTTCTAGGGCGATTACCTGAGAACGACATCGGATCGCACCACATTGTAGAGCCACAGATGCGCCGCATAATGACTGATTTTGAAGCCATCAAGAGGAGTTTCGACGGCACTAATCCACGAGAGGGCTATATCAGTCTTCCTGAGCCACTCAGCCAAATGAATGATCCGACAAGAGACATCCAGGACGGAGACGTTCGCATTACCAAGTGAGTAACTTAAAACGTGCACGACGAGTGAACTTAGACTAACTCTTCAAAGTCGAGACCTTCAAGGCCTTTTCAATGATTGCGTTGATAGAACTATCCAGCTGATTGCAGCGCAGATTGGATTAGTAGAACATGAAGGGTACAGAGCTCGAGTAAGTAAACGACATCGGTTCCCTAAATCGACTTCGTGCTCAAGCTGCAAACAGTATGTGTTCCTGTCTGGAGGCTTTGGAATGTCGAAGTACCTGTTCAACGAAGTCAGGAAGTTTGCCCGTGTGAGAAACATAGAAGTGAAGAGTACCGGGAACCCCCCTGCTGGGAGTCAGGGGGATCCGTTGGTCGAACACAGACCGTAAGTAGTCACCGCGCTGACTGTACCGGGCCTCCATGGCACATCTGACTGTCTCCTCCACATAGCTGGTCCGCAGTTGTTCGAGGGGCTGTTATTAGGGGTCTAGAAAAGCACAAAAATAAACCGATCTACATGCGCAAGTGCCCAAGGCATTACGGCATATCAGTTTCTCAGCCGTTTTCTACATTCAAGCACTTGGAGAGTGATTCATACACTGACCCTTTCGATGGCGAAAGGAAAGCGAAAGACCAGATGGTTTGGCTTATTAAGAAGGGAGACGCGCTCTTATCAAACAAGTCTAAGCAGGTTTCGATTAACCTTTGTCGGAGGTTCGGTCTTAGGGATCCCAGGGTCTTCCAGACGAGCTTGGTAGCTTATGATGATGATCAAGCCCCTCAGCGTTATTCCGATGTCCTCAGGCGTATGTCTCTCTTATGCTCGTGTCGTAAGCGTTGTAGCTGACACACGTCTAGACAGACGAACGCTCACGACTCTCAATTACGACTTCAATGATATTCCTGAAGCCAACTTTGAATCGTGTCGGGCAGGGAGTAATGGACAGCCATATTACTGCGCGTACTTCAGGGTCGAAATTAATTTGGAGGGGAATATTACATTCAAGGTCACCTTTAACGGGGAACAGAGGGGGGCTCTTGAAACCAATTTCGTGTAGAAACGGATTCATGGTGTCGCGAAATAACTTCGCAAGCTAGACAAAATACGATTGACACTGCTTGGGATTGAGACGAGAAGTGCGAGGGTTGCAATGAAGAATTGTTCGCATGCGCACGAGAGGGGTTTCGTTTTAATATTCGAACGCCATCCCACTCATCCGTATTCTTGTGGCTGCTTCTCGGTAGCTACTTAGCATGTTAGTTTCTAGAGCGGGTGCACAGATGCACATATCTATTTGAAGCTTTTGTGCTTTTAGGTATATTGGGAGCAGCGGAGGCTTCGAAGGTTTTCGCGCCAAGGATTTACTAGAGTAAGTACATAATAATGTTGTAGGTTAGGGATTACCGGGCGCTAGCTGGCCACTGCCTTCACACGCTTCGGCTACCCGCTGGCAGAGAGAGGTATGTGGGGGTATTTGGCAGTTGCATGTAGACCCTGGGCTATGCGATGTGAGGTGCCCGAACTAAGGCGCGTAAGGAGAACAGACACCCATGCAGCGTATAAGCGGTTCTGAGACAGTTTCTGCAGTCTCCATAGGCTCTGCCGAGGAGCACGAGGTAACTAAGCGTAAATTCTAGAATGGGCTAGGCTTGGAATGATCAGCCTCGCTTCTTAGGTAACAGGGATGTGCAGTGCACTCAAGACAAGGCTTACTCCGTGCAGAAAACACATGTCTTAACACGACCCATTTGGCTCCACGCAAGGCTGGGAAAAAGCTGCAAAACTACACACTTCGGTGAACACGAAGTTGACGCATGCTGTACCGCTTCCGGCCAATCCACTTGCACTCGAACCATCCAGGTACAGGGAATCAAGAGCGGACAGTCAATGGCGCATATCAATGCTAGGCGTAGCCCCGGCGGTGCTTTCTACTCGCCAGTTATGATCGCGCTCGCTGAAATGGCCCACCGTGGGAGCTCACTTTGCATTCGGCTTCCCCTCCCTCAGCTCAGCCTCTGAATTTTAGGCACCTGTTAACAGCCGTAAAGGCAGCGACGACCTCACTCTCTCGAAGCATCCTAGTATGCAGTGCCGAGTACGTCTCCATATACATGTACTGTGGATGGATCTGTGAACATCCGACGAAGGTCAGGTTGGCAGATCAAAGTTGTATGTATCACCAAGCCATATGGCTTCCTACAAGTCTGAGTACTAGTGAAGTAACAGGATTCGCAGCTCCCAAACGCAATATGGGATCCTTTCTCACAATCGACGAACAACATCTATCCCCAGCAGGTGCTGTGAACGCGACCGTGGGAGAATGGGGGGTCGAACCGCTGCCCGCAAACCTGACCTTCATCAACGGAACCTTACACAATGGAACTCTCGTCGATGGAAAGATCTACAACGGCACCGCGATTAACGGCACGACCATCATTGAGCGACTGCAGGCCACAACGATCGGGAATATATCGACTGCGTCATTCATCTACATGATAATGTCCCTCCTTATCATCATCATCATGCTGACCAGTTCCATCCGATGGGGGAGTCTCGTCGCCTCACAGAGACATCCGTACGCGCCCACTTTGAGAGCTTCAGCCTTCCCTCGGAGGGCGTTTGAAAAACGTCTTGAGCGTTACTATCCGGTCTCAGGCATCCAGCCTCTACCTTCCTACGCAGAGACACTAGCTCGCCCACCAGGTGGAAAGATATCACCCCAGGACCTCCGAGAATTGAGAGAGCTCATACGATCAAAGTACGTTCTGGATGTTAGGATTTGGAATCTCAGAGACGTGCATATCACGAATCAGCATATTGTGGATGACTGCAAGAGGAGATCTGCCGGTGCTTTAGCAGATATTATAAAGATAGTTAATGGATGGATGAGTGCGGGCGATGAGTGGAAGATGGAGGAATACTTGATGGTGATGCAGATCCATCAAAGGCTCCGACCGCTTATGGCCAAGCAGCCAGAGTTCTTCACCGGTCCGAGCGGAATGACAATTGCAATAGACGTTCTTGAAGAAGCGCCGACCGGGAAAGGGACTGCTCAAGGATCGACCACTGGAGGGTATTTTAGCAAGCTGCTGCGATTTATTTTTCCCAGTCGTGTTAGTTCAGACAGCGTACAAATGGAACAAATATAGTAGAAATGGCATAAATGTGGGGACGCTGATGGACAGACCCCATTAACCAACCCGAAGTTTTCTGGTTTACGCATTGCTTCCCTCCACCACCTGCTATCTCCTTGTACGATTTAACAGAACGAATTAATGGTTATCACAAAAAATGTTTATAAGTATCATTCAGTCTAATTGTGCCAACCTGCCTTCCGCGACGGGATTTTACTTTATTTATCTATTAAAATCATATCCCGTTATCCCAGCATCTCCTTCACTGTCTCCTCAAACGGTGTGGCCTTGATTTCTGGATAGTCCTCATTGTTTACATCCACGAGCTCTGAGCCCCCGAACCCAATAGAGCGTCGAGCGGAGCTGAACTTCCACAAGAACATATTACCAGCTGCCTTCTGCTCTTCTTCATACACATATGATTCATCTTTGGAACCATAGTTGACGATGATGTCGTGGCCGAGGGCGGCCGAGATGGCAGAGTACAGGTCTTTGATCGGCAGCGTGCTGCCGGCAAATCGGACTTCGTGTGGCCCAGCGAGGGTTTTCAGATGGTTGGGGAGAAGAGACGTTACGATGAGTTTTGCAACACTTCAAAGCCGGTAGTTATTAGTACGTGGACGTGAAGGAAAGAGCCGAGAAAGACGGAACGTGGGGGAACGTGGCTTACTCGTCACTCAACGTTGTGGAGAGTCTGCTATCGGGCGTCCCAGTAACGTTGGCTGTGCGTTTGTCGTCTGAGAGGAAGAGGATGTTGTATTGAATCATGAAGTCCGAAAAGAGGCCCGTCATCACATAGGTATATCCTTTGGAAGGATCAGCAGCGACTTTCTCCTCAAGGTGTCGCCGGGTTGCAATCTTGGCGGTGAAGTACCGCTCTTCGCGTGTTCCTGGCCTCATTAGATCGGCGCCATCTTCTAGGGTATCAGCATTAATTTCTTGTATGGGAAAGGGGTACGGTAAGTTCCTTACATTCGGCTGGATAGAAGTGCTTCACGCCGCCTGCAAACGCAGCGTCAATGTACTTATATTGCTCTGCGCATAGGTCATCTCCTACAGCTGAGATGACAATGTCAAAGCCTTGATATGATGACGGTTCGTCTAGGCTCCCAACCACTCGATCAATTGGGGCTGCTCTGTACTTGGCTTCCTTCTCGGGCCCGGCGTCTGCCTGAGGCGTCAGGAAGGCAATACGAGACAGTTGAGCTTTGTGGATTGCGAGCTCGGAGGCGATCTTGGAGCCAATGGTGCCAGTGGCACCTAGAAGAAGGACGGAATAAGTCATTCTAAATTTGGAGATTTGCTATATGGATGTATAAAGGAAGACCTGCAAGCGTAGAAGTGAAGATATGAAGAATGAGGAGAATGAGGAGAACAGAAAAGCTTGAAGGAACTTACGGCATTACTTATAGGATTGTAGAATATGGGCCGTTTAGTAAATAAAACACCTACTGAGGGAATACGTGAAGGTAGATATTGTGGTGTGGTTTAGTCAGTCACAAAACACGGTACCGAGGGAGTATGTAATAGGATAATGTGGAGTAGTTTAATAATCCGCCTCGGATCGGCTCCCAATCGTTACTCAGCGCCAAAGAGCACAATCTCAATGCGGAAACTCCCAACCGCTTCAATCTCCAATATGGGTGTTTCTATCCCACACCTAGAAAACCGAATGAGATGGACTCAGTATATCTCGGTCAATGGGAAGGCTTAGGAATCGCCAAATATACGACTACTTGATGTTATTCAGCTTGGATATTTCTAACTTTACAGCATATGTACGGAGTGTTGAAATTGATGCGCGAACCAATGGGTTCCCATGGCGCGGAATAGGGGCAAGCCAGTTTGTACTAGCTCCTATTCGGTCGGCTTGGCACTCCGGCGCCCAACGAGAATTTTTTCCTTCCGCTCACTTCTCTCTTAGAGAGAAGACCGACAGTTGTACATAGCAATGTATCTATTCTACACATAATCTTCAACACGGAGCATGTATTTGGTCGAATGGATCCATTGGACTTGTGGTTTATCAACAACCGAGTTAAATACACCGAAAAAGGTAGATATTTATCGAGAGGCTAGTTACAGAACATTGAGCCCAGACCCACGTCAAATTGGAGTGATATTGCTAGAAATCTCGAGCTTCATAAAGTGACCCGTCAAATACGTGTGATTAGGCGTACGCAGACAGTATCGATTAAGACAAAGCAATCGCCGGAGGTAGGGTTGACAAGGATGAGTTAGGCGAAAATCGCGGCGAAAACTTAAAATCTGATCGGTTCAATCTAAGCGTATCACCAGACTCTGATTGGGCGAGAATTCAAACGAACCTGTGGAAGTGATCGGCATTGCCGTTTCACCAGTTTTAATTACTAATATTCTATTGGTGAATGCATATTACTCCAAGTAGAATATGTCCAACCCAGCAGTGTATAGCGGCAACTACACTATGTATCCTAAATGGCAATTTCAGCGTAAATATCTTGCCTACTTTATGCCGTTTGTTCGTTGGCTGGGCACATTATTCCCGCGGATTTCTAGGATCAGCACTTAGTTTATTCTCCCACGGCGTGCGTATGCCGACCCGTAGATGTGGCGTGCGCAATTCCAGCCAACCAAACTTTTCGCCAAGTTAAGCTGCACCCAAGAGCACATGGACATAATACCACACATGACGAACAATGCAGCAGTCACACCATTCTAGCTGTTCGCCGCATATGTCCCGGCTCCACTTGTGGCCGTTGCCGTCATGATCACGACCGTAACAGTTGTTGTAGTTATTGTATTAATTTGGAGCGGAGCTGTCACTCATCTATTCTACTATGGCCATCGAAGGCCTTTATATACACTTAGTGGCAAATACCACCTTATGGTGGAACCTTCTAGAATTTTCGTAACTGTTCTCGATACTTCAGCCACTCACCACAGTGTGTGCATTCCAACAATAGTAGGGACAGGGATTGTGCTGGTCGGTTCCCATTCAAAGTCACTACATGAGGCAAAATGACACTGCTTGAAGCTGTCCTCAAAGCTCCAGTCGGTATTGAAGTGAGGGGTTTGGTGACGGCCTGGCTTGTTGTCATTGCGGTCGCTCCCTCCGGCTGTTATGAGTTCAGTCGCGGTGGCGTTCCGGGATGCCTCGGCGGCTAGCATGCCTGAAGGAATGGGGGCGATGGTCATGCTTTGACTGGTGCATATACTACTCCAGTAGTCTCCATCGCTGATGGCTCCGAGATGGTACGTAGGGCCGCAGTCATCGCACCTGGAAAGGAAGACTTAGTACGGCTTTTCCCTGGTGTATTTGAGCACGAACTTACGCTTGCTTCACAGACAGCCATCCACTTCCACACAAGTCTGATACCAATCGTGGCTGTCGGTGAAGACATCAAATTTTTGACATGTAGCATCAAGGTCCAGCCATTTGTCGCAGATAGAACCAGCCCCGTAGCAGAAATTAAGGCCTCGCTCGCTGGGTTAGCGAGCGATTTGACGTTGTTTGACAGCCTGGCACTTTATATTATAGGAATTTGATTGTGGATTCGGGCTCGAGTTATCTCCGGTTCTGCTGCGGCATACTGCACAAAAACCGCGGAAAAGAGAGCAATGAGTAGTACTTTGAATGAATACATCTTTGGTGAGTAGACGTTAGGGATTAATAACGAAGAGATGAGTTGCGTCCTATTCGTATTGTTGGATCTCGCATACCAGGCGAGGTTTATCTTTCTCTTTCGAAATATCAAGCAACCAGGGTTCAAACGAACACGAGCAAGTGGGTGTAAGGGTGCAGTACCCCGAATCTATGTATGTACAGGGAGTCCCGGGGTTAGTGATGATGTAACCTTGTATTCGTATCTTTAATAATATTCAATTGTGTTGACGCCCGTTCGCCCATCAAGAACCTCGAGGCTCCTTAAGGCCTCGAACGAGCATTATCGTCAGTTTACAACAGCTTGCACAAAAAGCGATTGCACTCACTGTTGGGTAAATTGCCGGCTTTATTGCCTTGGGAATATTCATAGGTTGACCTCCTTTTGCATCTGCGTCTTGGATTTCTCTTGAATGAGGCTGATACCTTTTTTCAAGTCAAAATGTGGAGCCCAAACATGATCGTCTTCATTCTGGTTGGACTTCTTCAAGATAGAAACATGGAATGGTGTTCTAACATCTATCAGGACTGTCGCTGTACGTGCTCTCCAGAGTTCGTACTAGCCTAAAGTGCTTCGGATGGATATTTCGTTAACCCACAGAGTCCGAATGGATGTCGCTGTTGTAACAAAATCGCTTCCCTTGATAAAAATCTTGACTGGTATTGCTTTAATTATCACACCGCTAAGTCTGTACGATGCCCTAGGGCCTAAAGACAGCGTTGAGGCACCATTTCGTTATATCAAAGATGATTCATCTTTTGAAGCCGCTACCCTCCCAGGAGTAATCTTTCATTTTCTCGAAAATGCAGCACAGGTCACGGCATAGCTCTACAAGTCCCAGCGCCCTGCCCTTACTCCGACACGGTTGTTATAATAACGGATAATGGTACCACTTTAGACTATCAAGTGCCTTTTTGCTATAACACCTTAGTGCCGAATATTGTTCGAGTGCCCACAGCAATGTCCCACTACTTTGACATCGGATGGAGACAGTGCAGGTCAACTCAACAGGTTTATATTAACAATGGACTAGTGTTCACCGTGGAAGCATACCGTTAGACGGAGAGCATGATACTTAATGACGCTATCCAGCCAATTGAGGGCTTGGTAGTAGATACAAAAGCTGGAAGGTTGGGGTTCAGAAATCATACTATTCTGGCAGGCTTCCAGCACGGGGCGACCTGGGCAAAAGACCTCCTATTCATTAAATCGGAAACAAGTTGCGTCAGCGCCAATCTGACTCTCGACTTCACCGTATCTTTGGCCGAAAATGCTACCACACGCCTTTCCGAGTTGTTCTCAACTGATCATGGAGGATTTGTGAATCTGAACCAAAGGTATCTAGAATATGACCGCGATGATCCGCAGAAAAATCCCGATCTGCAGGGACGGGCGTATAAAGCTGCCTGGTTGAATAATGTTTAGTCCATGCTGTTCCTAAATTTTACAACCAACAGCAACGCTAGCTCCGGCACAAGATCATTTTCTTACCTGAACTCCAGCCCCGGCAAGAAGTTCCCGATGCTATTTGATGACATTACAGCCCCAATAAATGCGCCTGAAATCACAAACTCATGGGGCTACTACTTATTCCCAGGGCTGGGGGAGTTAAACTATCCGAATCCATCCGATGTCACTTCAAATAAAAATTTTCCGATATAAGTATGCTACGCCTTAAATGATTCCTTTCCAAAGCGACCGAACACTTAGGCGTGATATGTTCCGGCGCGGAAAATGGTGATCTTGCCAATTTTTCTAATATATTTGCAGCCTGTGGTCTTATGCGTGCGCTGCTCAAAATGTTGACGGAGGTTCCCCACTTCTCTTCGATGGTGGAAGTGAATGGTCTTCCCTCTTCGCCTGTGCCAGTACTATCAGGGCAACTGCCAAGACAGTCTCCTTCAATATCAACGGAACACAAGGGATACAAATTCTATCAGTCACAGATCTACATCCTAAGGTTTACTCAGATAATAGTAGCATCTTACTATGGGGGGCTGAAAATTCGGGAACGACCCTTTGCGACATAAGCACGGTCTGGGGCCTGATAGCACCCGCATATGTACATTACCCTAACATCTCCGTTCGCTAGAAATCTCTCTATCTCCCTGGTTTCTCTAACCCCCTCTCATCGTTTAACTAGAGTACATATCAAAACATGCCATGATCGGATTTCGCCCCGGCAGCCTTGACGAGCAGTTACTAGATATCTTCTCCTGCCGGTCCTGGCATCCCAACCGTAGACTATACAGGCTGTTCGAACATGGGTATGTATTTACGATGGCAGCACCTCCCGAAGACACCTGAAGCCGCCTCGGCAATTGTGAATACCATCTAGACAAACCTTGCAGCTGCAGCCGTCGTTGGAACAAAGGGCGTTCTCGGGCCTGGCAATACGGGATCTACCAATGACGCCGTCCGGATCACCGTCAAATCGACCGTCAGCAGGATCAGGTACCGTTCGCAGCTTCTCTAGAATTGATCAGGTTCTCGTTTGACCGGAATACCAACAATACCAAGTACTACCTGCCTACATATAATGATTTCATGCCCATGACGCTGGATCGCTCCATGGCCGTAAGATGCTCCAGATATCACAATAGTAATTAGTGGACGCGGTGTTAAGTTTCTAAAGGCTTGCAGACACTGCGTTAGTAGCTTCTAGTAGAGGTGCATTCATGTGTTGAGACGCTCCGAACACTACAGCATCCTTTCAGTTGTTACGATCCCATTTTATGTGTGACCGGGTCAAGTTGAAGACACTCTGGCGGGTATGCTAGTATGTCCTCGAAGAGTCAGGGGTATTCGAGCAAGATTTTAGAATTCGGGGGTTATTCGAGTAAGTATCCCTAAAATAAAGCAATGAACCAACGACGGAGAGTTTGCCACCGTTCATATCACGAAAACCAAAGTCTGAATGATTGATGAGGTTGAAAGTGACGATAATAAATGATTAACATTATATATGTCAAAATGCTAAGTAATAGGCTTAAAATAAAAAGACTTCAATGTTTGTTTCAAGAGTAATTTAAGGATTCAACAATATTTGAGGTTAAGTGTCTAAAACAAAAAACAGGAAATAAATGCTGAGTCTATGATTCTGATGGAATACTATTAAAATATTTCTTTACTACCATGTTAAGCTCTTTTACAATATTTATTGCTACTTGAAAATTTTATCCATTTGATATATAAGCCACTTTTCAAGAAGGTAGTTTGACATGCAAATTTAAAATGCTTTTAAATATTATTAACTAAATATTAATAGTAGTAAGAATGTAAAACTATTGAGCAATATTAGGTCTTTAGAATTACAATAGTAGTATACTTGATAGTAGTCTACAGTTTTGGTATTAATTATTTACTAGGTTACAATTAAGAATTTGTGTCACAAGGTAATCTCAATAAAGTCACAACTGTAATGAGTAAACTGTAGTCAGACAGCTAATTTAAGGTAGAGTATGAGAGATTAGCATTACTATTCTTTAAGCTCTTCTTTATGATAAAACTAATTGTTGTTCTCTTTATAGAAAATAATAATGTGGCTTTTTGTTCCAGCCATTTTACTCCTTCAAGGATTACTCAGCGCTCTCTCATTGTTCTGACAGCTGGATATAAGTTATCATATGATAAAGAATAATATGTATTAGGAAAGACTTTAAATACTGCACTCTGTAACCCTTTATTACGATTACTAATAAAAACTATTTCTTTTACATTTAGATTTGTAAAATATGACTTAATTTACTTAAGAAACTATTTTCAATTTTTATCATCTTCAATTAGAATAACAATTTATACTAAAGATAAGATTTTATTATTCTTATCAAGAATATAGGTAATAAGTAATATTATATGAAACTGTGATTTTGTATAATAACTATCTAATGCAATAAGAAGATAATAAAACTTTCAGGCTATTTAAGTATTGGCAAGCATAATAATATATCAGTGAAATTGACCTTTTCAGATTTTAACTAAAATATACTTATCTTTATCATTAGACTTCAATAGTGCAACTAGACTTGAAATTTTTTTGAAGTACTTAGCTCTATAACCCTTTAAGTTTTTTCCTTAAGGTCTTTTAAGTATACTATATCTATTAATAGCTAATACTTTGATTTTCATATTAAATATACTTAGTACTTTGAATCTGTTTTGGCAAAATTTCTCAATTATTAACTACTGTAATATAATATTGACTGGTAAGGAAAGAAATAGAATGTACTTGATAAAAAATTTTGTATATAGCAGAACTACAAAAATGAAACTTATAATATGTAACTCAATACTTAAATACTTTTAAAATAGTAGTACAGATAGAGAATTTACAAAAATTATTCTAATAGATTATGATATAATGCTTGCAATCAAATTGAAAGACAATATAGGATTTTTCTTAATTAATAATAAAAGTGTGAATTGCATTACAAACTACATTTAGAGACAGAAAATTGAGACTAAGTATAATAGAAATAAATTATATAGATAATATCTTAGGTATAGTAAATAGAGAGTGTAAAAATTAGAAAGAGAGCAACTATTTAGTTTATATATCTAAAAAGCAGTATAGAAGTGCCAAAGTTAGATATAGAGTAAATTAGTAAACATTTTAGAGTATTTAAGTAATTAAGATCAGAAATGATGGTATTTTAGTAATTAACTATAAAAATTAATAAACATCTAAATTAAAGTAGATTTAAAGAAATACTTATTTCTAAATATTATATCTAGATTTGCTGATAGGTTGATTTGTTAAGTTTAGTAAGAATTGCAATTTTAGTTTATAATTTTCCAGTAAACTTTTTTAAAGTAATGTCATGAATATTTTAAGCCTTATCAGAAACGCCACAGATACGGGAGTAGCATTGGTACCATTAGACCAGATCACAGACTCATAGGGTTAAGGATGGCATGTACGGCTCAGCAAGAATAATCTGAATACGAGGATGAATAGTACTTGTCATAAGTAAGTAAGGGCCGAAGTAGGGGTTTGCACAATCAGCACCCTCAGTGCTGAGAGCGTGACCTACAGCAACTCAGTAAATTACCCACACTCTAGTCAAGGTAATAACTTTAGTTAAACACATAATTGCTAAATGGTCTAGCTAGAAAGCAACTAACTAATAGGAACCACCACAACCTACAGATGAGAAACCATTAGCTGTGGACGAAGGACTAGAAGAGTTGAAAGATACTTAGTAGCTAAAAAACATATCAGCTAAGTATAGTGAGCAGCTTGGGTATGGATAGAGAGTTATGAGTCATGGTGGCTCAGGTTTCATTATTGTACTTGGCGTGAGTCAAGTATGAGTTATGTTAAGGAATAAATATATCAAGTGGTATGAGTTGCTCATTGGCAGCTGGCTAAGAGATCAGTAAATAGGCAGCTATAAATATAACACTAAAACCTCAGGGAAAGTGTCCTTCCTTCTCTCTTTACTAAGTATCTTATTAGTTTAGTAATATAGTTTCATACTAAGAATTATTGCTCAAGATATCCTTTGATATAGTTATAGTAAAATTGTTTTACTATCTCAATATATAGGACCAACATACTTATCCCACAGTTACAGTAAAATTGTTTTACTATCTCAGTATATGGGACCAACATACTTATCCCACAGTCACTTTAAGAATATCTTGCCGTATACTCAAATACCAAGACAAACTAGGAGATGAGATTTCATTAAAGTCAGATTGTTACAAGTAATAACTTCTATATATTTATCATTAATAGTTTTACAATTCTTGACTTCTGAGAAGTAATTATTATAGTATCTTTTTAACTTTATCATCAATTAATATTCTGGAAGAAAAAAACGATTATAAGAATTTTAATTAAAAAATAATATATAGAACAATGAAGTTGCAAACTATATAGATGTTGCGTACTAAGTAAGATGTATCATAACAAAACTTCCAACCATATGGAGTAATTAATTTTAATGCTAAAGACTTTTAATTTTTTGTGCAATATGTAGAATAGCTTATTTTAATTCAATTTTGAAATTTTAAGGACCATATTTTAAAAACTGAATATGTAACTGTAGTATGTGCTGGACAACCCCCTATTTTTAGACCAGTTCCCTCAATATAATATACAGTGTATTAGATTAACTATATAATATAGCTCTTTTAATCTAAGCTTTAATAAGTGCAAGGAAATAAATTTGCAAAGTTTTAGTGCTATATCTTCAAAAGGACAAATATAGAAGCATTTCTTATAGGTTGCTATTTTGGTATATATATAACAACAACAATAACATGTATATACATACTGCAAGATATTAAAAAATACTATAACAATATTATAATGTTATGAAAATTTGTCTTAAGGTTAATAAGAACCTGGAAAATATACTTGTAAAGTTAGAATTTTGATAACTCAACTTCTTTACCTTCTGTTTGCTATTAAATTGCTAACTAAAATACTACTAAATCATTCTCCAGATTGGGAAGCTAAGATAGCAAAAGCACTATTTAAATTATCTTTAAACTTTTTTTCAAGTATCAGTAAAGCTACTGCTATGTACCAAACCTTTCTTCGGATGTTAAGTTATAGAAAGAATAAAGGAGGCTAATATCACAAACCAGCATATACTAATGACTGCACCTTTACACCCTTTCAGGAGTAAGCCTTAACCAAGTAAGTTATTTAATAAGACAATATAGACATTCTCTCATTGCAGGAACTTGTTAAAGTGAAGATAGAAGCTATTCTTCAAGTTACTTATTCTGGTAAAAAGCTAGGATATTATTGGGTAAGGAAGTTTATTAAAAAATATTCTGACCTTCAAACTAAGTATAAATAGTATCTGGAGTGCCAAAGAAAGGCTGCTGAAGATCCAAGAATGATAGAATATCATTTTGGGCTCTTTCAAAAGGCATAACTGAAGTACAAACTCAAGTCAGAGAATATATGGAATATGGATGAGAAGAGATTTCTTATAGGCATAGCAGCAAGGTCCAAGGTAGTCTGTAGAAAGAGTAGAAAAAATCCCAAGTTTATTCATGATAGAAATAGAGAACTAATAATAGTTGTAAAGTATCTGTCTGCTGTTAGGTCTATTCTTCCTCCTCTTGTGATTACTAAAGGCATAAATCATATTGCTAGATATCATATAAAGGGTGCAGGAGAGCCTAGCTGGTGCTATGGAAAGTCTCTTAAAGAATGAATAAGTAATGGCAAGTGGAATATCACCCGAATGGCACTACCGCCTCCAATGGTACTGCCATCGCAAACAACGGCACATTAATCTCCACGGGTCTATATAGGAGATGTTTTTCTGCTTCGCAGAAGCTCGGGGTCTTCGCGATTGTTAATGCTATCATGGTACTCGTTACCATCGGCCTCGGTGGCCGCAATTTCATCTCCCGGATAACATGTGAACGTTTCGGCAAACTCGGGGGGAGCTTTTGGATCGTCGGGTCCTTCCTAAGCGTCGCCGTCGTCTTTGGCGGGAACACTCTCATCGCCGAGATCACGCCACATCCCCGGAATTTCCGGTGTGAGGGTCACAGACCTGGCGCTTATTTGGTGTGCTCGTCCACGTCTTGAATGGGTGGCCTCATTCCTTACCATTTTCGAGGATAGTAAGGGCCAGTATTTCGCAGTGGCTGCATTGCCTGCTCTGGCAGAGGTTATGCTCCAAGGAATCGGTGCGGTTTATATCGGCACGACGGCGCACTTTGCTACTACACATGGGCACTACCTAGACCATCACCTTGACGCGCTACCGAAGGCCCACTGTGCTCATTTGATGTACGCTGGCGCCTTACTCTAGCTTGTTGCGGTCGACTTTGATATCTTTACGGTATTGTATTCCTTTTTCGGGGTTGGCGCGGTGCTTCGTGTGGTCTTCAGTACTGTCGGTAAGTTTATGCAGAGGCGATACTCAGACTTGCGGCGGGTGTTATCATACTTAAGATTTAGATGGAAACGTGGGCGGACTGTAGAATAGGAGGACTAGACCTCTTTCCTCGAGCCTAGGGATGTCAGGGACCGCAGATCCCATTTCTCCACGCGAGCCGTGGGCGAAATCGAGGAAATTTTGGAAAGCATGGGCTTGAGTACGAGAGCTCTCAGAGGCTTGATTGTGTTTACTGCCGTGATGATATTCCCTTTCATTGACCAATGGCTTTTCTGGGCTGGGTTTATTAGATTGGCGGGAGATTCGTAAGTCAAACCCGCGCCTAAGGAAAGCTGAAAGGAAAGGAAGCGGCAAGTATTGGCTATGGCTAATGTACAATTTTCTGCGTGCTAGATACTGCCCGCCAAAACTCGTCCATGGCCAGGATTTGGGCCCTAACCTCTACCCTAGGCGGGGTTTCCAAGTTTTCGCTCTCTCCCGCGTTCGGTTGATTCTGGATTGGATACCCCAGCTTCGTGAACTAATTGCTCTTGCCTAATAATAGGGGTATTTTTTGGTTCTTCGCTCTAGCCCTCTCAGACGCTAGCAAATGCTAACAATCCTTCAAATATTCAAGTCACTACGGGGTGTCATACAGCGGCTCTTGGAGTGTTTAGCGGGGCGCCCGAACACTTCAGGACTAGCGCTAATAGGTCGCGATCTCTGCTCCGTATGGGCTGATTGTTCAGCCTTACCGAAATGTGGTGAGCTGACCCGGTAAGCGATAGTGGAAAGATCGTCTGATCGTTTGGCGAGCTGAGACAGCAAAACCTTCAAAAACCTGAACTACGGAGTACATGCGCTCAAACAAACCCAGCCGTCTTCAACATTCCAATAACACCCTCAAAAACTTCATCGCAACAGTTCAAATAATCTCAACTGCCCTGAACATTCCAAACTAGCTCAACCTCGTTCCTCATCGGATCTGTTCTAATAATCTCAGCTGCACTAGTAGCTTTGAGCAACAATGGCCTCCCCTTCCGGTGACCATATCGCCGACGTCCACCCTCCAGCTGCCAGCAACTCTACAACTCTTGGCGACACTCCAACGACCGTCAATGCCCTCAAAACCTTCCAAACCGCTCTCGGCCTATCCGGATCGGCTACCCCCAACAACATCGACAAATCAAACCTCGGCATCTACCCCTCCATCCGAAAGGCCGAGCGCAACACCATGCTCTCCTTTTACATCGTCGACTACGTCATCTACACCTGCCTCTTCCTCTAAGTCCTCCTGGCCACCGCCCTCACTGCCCTCGGCGCTTCGTCCGCCAGCCACATCGTCGTTACCGCCCTTGGCGCTGTGAACACTGCACTCGCGGGCGTTGTTGCGTTGATCAAGGGCCAAGGGCTCCCGAATCGGTACCGCCAGGATTGGAATGGCTAGCGCAGCCTTGGGGAATATATCGAGGAGCGGGAGCGAGAGATTGCCGCGGGGAAACAGATCGCGGACGTTTGGGCGGAAATTAAAACTGTGCAGGACAAGTATGACGCTGTCAGGGCGACGGTGGAGAGTAATCGCCCAGATGATTATCACATTTTGCCGGGGCAAACAACTCTTAAGACACCGAACCTCTGAGGGGCTAGCTTGTTTAGTGGGGAAGTTGAGATGATATGTAGTGGAAGCGAAAGAAATGTTTGATGGCGCGGGCTTTGTCTTAAGGATTACTTAACTGGACGCGATGTGACTGTTTCTTGATAATGGGAAAGGGGACACTTAGTGTGTATCTCGTGCGTAGAGAAATGTTTCTTGATTACGAAGGATCTTATGTAGGGAACAGTCGCTCGATCTTGGCACATATAGATTGAACGGATTTCTACTCAAATACCCCGATTTTTGATATTTTTTACCTGGGTACCACTACGAAATACAACCCTACCGAAACACCACTATTATGCGGTGACAGAAGTGCTTGCCAAGAACCAAAAAGTCTTTTAACATAACATTTGTTGGCTGCAATGGCTATCTTGATTCTACAAGCTCTACTAGATATCTGCACTGTAAGGGAAAGGAAAAAATCTTCCTTTGAAGACTTTCTAGGAAGTGCAAGAGCTTGCGCATGGAGGGTTATTCGTATTGTTGAGTGACTGGGCATTTTGGTGGGGTATCGCTCAACTAAAGTTGGTTATGGATCCAAATTTTTTAGGCGAAGTTCGGGTGCAATTCTCGCCTGGGCAAACACTTCTGTCACACCATAATATCTAGCGTGAGGCAAACCCAGCGCTAACTTTGAGTTCTGGCCCCAGCCCTTGATCACTTCGTAGTATATATGCTCATATATATGCCACACATATTAGAAAGAAATGAAGCAGGATTTGGCGTTGTCACGATGCGTCATTTAATATGGTAGTGTTCTTGGTGATGCCACGCAACATAGCAGGGTCGCCGCCTAATTTTAGTGGACCCGGCACCTTCTAACACAACCCTCTCTAAACGGTCGCTAAATTTTAGCGAAAACCTGCCTGCTAGCACAAGAGAAGGCATCCTCCTGGCGCAAATGTTGTAGAGTTTAACTTGCAATTTGAATGCATATCCTAAAACTATAGGCTACTGAAAGGCCTTGTAAATATGTCAGAAGAACATCTTGGGAAGAATTAGCAGTCAGAATTACTACCTCAATATGGTAGCCTGAACAGCATGGCAGGATTGTAGTATTTCGGTAAGGTTCTGATTGTATCCGCGTAAGTAAGATCAAAAATCGTGGTATTTGAGTAGAAATTAGTAGATTGAATTAACTAGATATTACGATAACTACAATGGAAAACCCAAGAGCTCAAGTCTTATTGTATAGGCGTGGGTTATGTATCTATGATACTTCTCAACCGGTTTGCCGCCTGTGATTATAAGTGCATTTCGGTTCCGTCAGCAGCCTATGTTCTGAAAAGTCATTTAACTCTTCGCTTAGGCTTCCATTAGGCGACCACTACACTAAAGCTAGTTGAGACTATTTTTCTTACCTCTCGCTGAAGATATTACTTTTCCCTGAAATTCAGGAATGTTATTCATATATTATATGACAAATTATAGACTCAGATCCGCCTGTAGTTTCCGTAATGCGGGACAGGTACAAGGGTACATGAAGCGAAAGTGGGAGAGTTCAGTTTGAAATCCGTAGCGAGCATATTCCCGAAATGGTTCAAATCATCGAAGCACTTCAAATACTCCATCAGCTTGTTTGCTCAGCTTGCTTGCTCGGCGCAATTGCTTGGCAATCATAAAATAAACTGGCAGAAATAACAGTGTTGACCACAATAGGCTCTTGAACATGTTTACTGGACTGTTAAAAATTGGGAGAATATAATCTAGATTAACAAATATATTGTAAATATTGGTAAAGTAGCTTGAAATTTTTTTAATTATAAGACAGTCAAGAGAAAAGTATAAAATGATTTTTTTACAGTCTACTTTTAAGAAGCTATCTTTATGTATAATTTGAGAAACTATTATTAGTAAGGAAAAAGATTTAATAATTATTTAGAATAAGAAAAACTAGGGCAATATTAGTACAAAAGTTTATATTTAATATATTGTCTTAATAGCCTATAAGTTTTAGTAGTAATCAGATAGTAACTATATTTTTATAAAAGATAGCATTATAGCAAACTAAGTAAAAATAACTTTAGAAATATATAAAAGTTTTGAAATCACAAAAATGCTGTAGTTTATATTATTTTCTAATTTGAATTTGATTAAATATATAAAATATTTCCTAAAAAGCTATCTTTATAGATATTAGAACTAGTTAAGTACTTTTAAGATAGGAATTCGGAAAAAATAAGAAATTTTATATTTAGAGAATTATTTACATTATATTAAAAGTATACCTAAACTTATACAAGTTGTAATTACTATTTATAAAAATTATATAAAGTAGTAAAGCTATAATACTAAGCTTGTATAATATTATTTCACTATAGATTTTAAACTAAACTATCTCACTTTTGCTTTATATATTGTTGTACAAATTTTGATAAGTTTTTATTTAAGGCAGTAATTATAGTTTACACTTGTTAAAGCAGTTTTAATTAATATAACTTATTTCTAAAAATTAAGTTTGATTATAGAGAATTTGTTAATGTCTTAATATTTACTTCTGATTATATATTTCACTTATAACATAACTTATATATACTTATGAAGTACTATGTAGTAGAGTAAAAGTTATAATATTTCTATTATATGCAGATCTCATTGATTAATCTAATTTACTTAAAAGTTATTATTACTAAGAATTAAATAGTAAGTAAAAGTCAAAATTGAATTATATAGACTTATATATATATATTAGTAGATTAAAAGATTAAGAAAGAAATATTAAAATTTAATTAGTGATTATTATAAAAAAGTTAACATAGTAGCTGATTGCTTATAAACTACAATATATTTAGCAAATACAAAAATATTTAGAAATATTACTATTCTTAATACTTATTTTACTTTCTTTTATTAAAGAATTATAGAATAGTTAATAGTAAATAAAATCATTTTTTAAGGTTATACTTACTTATATTTGTAAAACTATTTTATAGTTCCAGTTTTTAAAGAAGTAATCCTTAGGTCAAGTTATTTCTGACTATAATCTCTATAAAGTATATACTATAAAAGTGCTTGAAAGTACTTTTAAGAAGTTATTTTCTAGAACTGCTTACTAATACTTGTAAAACAGAAGTAGTTTTAAAATAAAGTAGTCTACAAAATTAGAAGTAATAGTTTTACAACTTCTATTCTACCTATTCTAAAAAGATTCAAGTTAAATACTCAAATCTTTAAAAATCAAACAAGAAAGCTTAAGCTTTTTAAATATTCTTTATAGCCTAAATATTTGAGACTTCTTATTCTGCAAACTTTACATTAGAGAATCATTTTTTCTGTAAAAATGTATATACATTTCATAAGCAAAGAAACTAACAAGATAAAAGTAAAAGATAAGGATAAGGATAAAGAAATATTAAACTTTACTATCAAATTATTCTATAAAATATATATTAATAAAAGCATTAAATAAAGAAGAAAATTATTTAATATTATAAGAGATGTACTTCTAAATCTCTTTGATTTGAAAAAAGCAATCTGTAGAAAAGTAAATCTTCTTTACAAAATAGATCACTATTTTGCTCTTGATATTATCTAATATACTGTATTCATTAGTATTGTTAAAGAGAAGTTAATATATAAAGTTTATAATTTTAAGAACTTTAGTCTTCAATAAAGTTAAGTTCTTAAAGTATATATTAAACTTCACTAAAGAGTAGTATCTGCTTAATAAGATTCTACTTATTTTTGAGATTGAGATATTAACTTTAATTTTGGCTAAACTTTTTAATAAATATAAAATACTAGAAACCGATAAAGATAAGTCTTCTCTATCTCTATCTTTGCCATTAATTATTCATAAAAAGAAGAAATTAAGCTAAACCTCTATACTACAGAAATAAAGCAGAATCTAATTTAATAAGATTCTATATGTATTAGAATAAAAAAAATAGGTAACAAATCAATTTATCTGTAGAAATAAGTATTGTATTAATTATGAAAACTTCAATTAACCAAATTTAATTAAACCTAAGCAGCACTATAATATAATTACTTTTTAATAAAAGTTATAGATTGATGCAATCACAGCTAAAAATGCTATACTTATTAATTCTCTTGCCAAATTACTGCTATATTAGTAGTAAGAGTAAGAACTAATATTTTGAGACTCTTAAGCACTAGTATACTAAACTTTTCAGCAAGAAATAAAGACTTTATTAACTGAAATTTAAGAGCTAATTAAGCTAACTTAAGTATAAAACTAACTACAGTCTTAATAAGATTGTATTACAGTATAGAAAACTATAGAATCTAGTAGAAAAAAAGTCAGCTTTGGAAAAAAAAAGAGAATAACAAGTAATAATGATAGAAAATAGAGAATAAAGAGAACTATCAACTATAAAAGGCCAACAAAGATGAAGAGAGAGAAAAAGTTCATTAGCAAAAGCTTTAAAAGATGAAATATTAAAGGTAATTTATTTAAAGTTAATTTCTTTACCTTTCTCAACTCTTTAAATAACTGTTATTCTTATATAGCTTTCAAAACTTATTTTACTAACTCTCTTTCTATCAACTATTACTACTAGAAACAGTTCCAGCTCTAGTTTCAAATTTAGCTCTAGCTCTGTAATTGGATTTTTCAAGATTCAGCTCAATATTGACATTACTATTAAATTGAGAGATCTTAAAGTGCTTTTCCAAATTAAAGGCATAAAATTAATTACTTGAAGTAGTGGTCAAGTTCAAGTATATTTAATGAATTGTCGATAGTCAGAATTGAACTGTCAATAATTTTAAAAAAAGAAATAACTATTAAAGTAAGACTTATTATATTGCTTATAAGTTTAGTATCTCTGACAATCTTGCAAGAAACTTTACAAAGAAACTTTAAGCTTTCAAAAATATATATAAATAAAAAGAGAAGGCAATTAAAGTACTTCAAGTAAGAAAATTCATATAAATAGTAATATAGTTATAATAGACAGTATTTTGAATAGTATTATATATATAACTCTTATTTAGTACTTTTTTGTATCTTTCTCTACTCCTTCTAACTTCTGTAGATTTTTCTCTATCTATTTATTTGCCCTTATTTTTGTAGTAATATTTGCAATTTTCTGTTTCCAGTTTTATAGTTATTTCTAAAAGTACTTATATTCTTCTTTTTTCAAGTAAAGCCTATCAGCTATATATAAAAACTGTTTTTATATAAATTGAATGTAGTAACTATAGTTAATTACTTAAATTGAATGTTTTTTAAAACTTTTATAGTTTAAGTAAATTTAAATATAGTTACTTTGAAACTATACTTTCAAAATCAAAAAAGAGAGTTTTATCAAGTTAAAATCTGGTGAATAGGAAGAAAGAAAGTATAAAATATGACTTTTTACCTCAATAGCTTTAATTATTGTGAAGTCAATATATATGAAATTATTATCTAGTATAATAACTTGTAGATAAAGAGACTCCTGGTATAGAGTAAACAATAAGTTAAACTATAACTAGTTAATAAGATCAAGTATCTTGAAGTAGTCTTTTTTAATATCTGTATAGAAAAATTAGTTATAAGTAATAGTAGCAGTATAAATACTTTATATTATACCTCTTTAAATATAAACTAGATAGTAAATATCTTAATTTATAGAACTATAAGTATAATATTGCTATTCTGTTTTCTTTTTAAATATAGATTCATTAAGAAAAACAAGATATTTTATAATGAATTATTATATATTCTCTTTTTACTTTTGATACAACTACTTACCTTAATTCAGAAAGATTTACTAAAGCTTCTTTCTTATTCAGCTTCTTTTCTTAAACAATTAAGAGATAGTAGATTAGTAAATAAGTACTTTATACATAAACTATATTCAAAACTGAATCTCTTTTTATTGTATCTATCTTAATTAGAGCAAAAGTGTAATGATGAAGATTTTTAGTATTATAAGATAAATGATATTAAAGTATGTTACTTGAATTTAGGGGTGTTCAAGGTAGTTCAATTTGTAAACATAGTCTTCTTATTACTGAGAACCAGAATGTGATAATTTAACTATAATAGAGTCTTGTCTTTAAGTTTATTTTGTGTATTTAGATATATAATAAGAGGTTTGTAAAGTAATTATAGGTCAACTATATTAGTTCTGTATACTAAGATAGTGAAACAGTTCTGCTGCAACTATATTAAATAATATCTTGAGCAATAATTTTTAGTATGAAGCTTAATTGCTAAATTAATAAGATATTGAGTAAAGAGGAAAGGAAAGACAGTTTCCTTAAGAACTTAACATAGTATTTATAATTGCCTCTTTACTGATTTCTTGGCTACTTGCTAATGAGTAACTCATATTACTTAGTACGTATGCTTTTTAACATAACTCACAATATAGTTTGTGTCAAGTCTAATAATGAAACCTGAGTTATTATAACTTACAACTTCTCATCTATGCTCAAGCTGTTCACTATACCCAGTTGATATATCTTTTAACTGCTAAGTATCTTTTAGCTCTTTTAATCCTTCTTCCATATTTAATAGTTTGAGATTCTATAGTCTGTGGAATTCCTAGTAGTCAGTTGCTTTCTAATTAGACTCTTTGGAATTTGTGTAGTAAGTTAAGATCATTGCTTTGACTGAAGTGTAGATAATTTATTGAGTCACCATAGATTATATTCTTAGTACTAAGAATGCTAATTGTATAAACCTTATCTTAGTTTACACTCATTTCTAGTAAGTACCATTTATCTTTATATTCAGTTTATTCTTGCTAAGTTATATATGTTGTCTCTAATTTTGTAGAATTATGACTTAATTTAATAGAAAATGGTACTACTTCCATATCTGTAATGTTATTCTAATGAGGCTCAAAATATTTATGATATAGAATTACTTCCTAGTTAGAATTTAATAAGGTAATATGCAATTATACCTTTAATATTTTGAGTAATAAAACTTGAATTACTAAGTAATAAATAATGTTTGATTGTGACGATTTGACTCAGATGAGATCTCGTCTTCTAGTTTGTCTTGGCATTCAGATATATGGTGTGGCATTCTTTGGGTAACTGTGGGATAAGTATGTTAGTCTCGTATACTAAGATAGCAAAACATTTCTACTGCAACGTATATCAAAAGATATCTTGGGCGATGATTCTTGGTACAAAGCTTATATTGCTAAACTAACAAGACTTTCAGTGAAGAGGAAAGGAAAGACGCTTTCCCTGAGACTCCAACACTATATTTATAGCTACCTCTTCACTGATCTCTTGGCCACCTGCCAATAGGCAACTCATACCATTTGGGGCGCTCTTTCCTTGGTGTGACTTACTTCTAACTCACATTAAGTTCAATAATGAAACTTGAGTCGTCATAACTCACAACTCTCCATTCATACTTGAGCTGCTCACTACACCCAGCTAACATATCCTTCAGCTGCTAAGTGTTCTTTTAGCTCTCCTGGTTCTTTAACCACGACTAACAGTTCTCCATCCGTAGGTTGTGGTGGTTCCTGTTGGCTGGTTACTCCCTAGCTAGACTCTTTGACAGTAGTGTGGCTGGCTGAGGTCATTGCCTTGACAGGGGTGTGAGCGATTTATTGAGTTGCTGCGGTTCACGTTCTTAGCGCTGAGAGTGCTGATTGCACAAACCCCTGTTCTGGCCCCCATGCTCCCATGGCAAGTATCGCTCATCCTTGTATTCGGTTCATCCTTGCTGAGCAGTTTGAGCTGTTCTTGTCCCATAGGTTAGCAATCTGTTCCAATAGTTCCAGCGCCACTCCTGTGTCCGTAGCGTTCCTGATGAGGCTCAGAATATCTGTGACATTGGTGAAGTAGAAAGAAAATGCACTTTTCATTACTTTTCAAGTGCTCTTTATTGAGTCATTGGCTACCTGCTATTAAGTGATCATATACCATATTATAGTCACATTAAGTTATAACTTATAATCTGAATTCTAAATAAGAAAACTTCAATTACTTTATAATTTATATCCTTCCTACTTTTATAAAATGCTACATAAATCAGTACTTCTAATTGACATATTCTTCAGCTATCTCAACTGGTCAGGAATTTATTAACTTTTCTTTACAGTTACTTCTAATTAATTTCTAATTAGAGATTTTTACGGTTCATTAATTGTTACTTGTATTGTTTTCTTAATATTATAGTAATTGGCTAGGTTTACTTAGTAAGAGTTACCTGATTCAGATGTTATCTTATGTTTTTTAGTTGCCATATACAGTATATAGTATATAGACTTAATAGTCTATACCTTGTTACTTTAAGTAACATATTTCTAGTAAGTTTCATTGTTGTTTGTATTTAGTATTTAGCTCTTTTAACTATATATTATACTTAATGAAATCTTATTTGCAATTTGATTTAATTGTTTCTATATTACTCTTATGTTCATAGTATTTTGTAACTTGAAACTTAAGATATTTATAATAAAAAGCTTTAGAATCTTTTCTTTATTAACTGTTATAAGTTTTTAAAAGTAGTTAAATTTATATAATACTAGTATCTAAATACTATTATACTGAAAGAGCTTATTCAATTGAAAATAGACTTAAAAGACTTATATGACAATTTTCTACAATAGTATATAAGGGATATTCTAGTAGAATTCATATTAAGTAGTATGAGTTATTTATTAGCAAGTGGTTAAGAGATTAGTGAAGAATTAGCTATAAATATTATGTTAGATTCTTAAGGAAAATGTCTTTTCTTCCCTCTTTACTAAATATCTTATTAATTTTGGATTTCTACTCAAATGTCACAATTTTTGATCTTATTTACTTAGGTACCATAACAACCTTACCAAAATACGACAATTCTGCTATGCCATTTAAATTATCATGGTGAGGTAGTAATCCTGACTACTAACTTTTACAAGGTATCCTTCTAATATATTTATATAAGATCTTTTAGTAGCTCAAGGTATTGCACATTCAAATTGCAAGTTAAACTCCATGCCAAGAGTATGCCTTTCTTTGTACTAATAGGTAATTTTTGCTAAAATTTAGTGGCCATTTAGGGAGGGTTGTGGTAAAAAGTAGATACTGGGTTCGCTAAAATTAGGCAATGACCCTACTGTTTTACGTAGTATTATAGAGAATGCTACTATATTAAATGAGATATTATGATAATTTCAAATTCAATATTATTCTTTCCTACTATGTGTAGCATATATACAAGTATATTTAATGTGAAAGATCAAGATATGAGGCTGGAAACTCAAAGTTAGTGCTGAATTTGCCCTGTACTGAATAGTAGTATTTCAGTAGGGTTGTGAAGGTACCTAAGTAGATAAGATTCAAAATTGTGGTATTTGAGTAGAAATCTGTATTAATTTAGCAATTAAGCTTTGTATCAAGAATCATTACTTAAGATATCTGTAAAACTGTCAAGCAACATTAAGTCTTTAGAGTTACAATAGTAGTATGCTTGATGGTAATCTATAGTCTCGGCAATGACTATTTACTAGGTTGGAATTGAGGACCTATATCATAAGGAATTTCAATGGGGTCACAATTACAATAGATATGCTGTAGTTAGATAACTAGTTTATAGTAGAGCGTAAAGAATTGATATTACTATTTTTTAAACTTTTCTTTATAATAGAATTAATTACTATCTCCTTTATGGAAAACAGTAATATGGCTTTTAGTTCTAGCTGCTTTGCTTCCTCAAAGATTACCTGGTACTCCTTCATTACTCCATTGATCAAATATAAGCTATTATATTATAATATTTTTTAATATAAGTTATAGTAGAACTATTTTGTTAACTTAGTATATAGGATCAACATAACTGTCTTACAGTTACTCTATGAACCCTTTGCCACATACCTGAATGCTTAAGACAAACTAGAAGATGAGACCTCATTAGAGTCAAATTGTCACCTAGAAGTAGACGAAGAATGCAGAATCTCTATATTCGAGTAAGACTGTGATCAGGGTATAAAACATCCAGCATTGATTCTAGAAGGCAAGGTTAGTGAATGATTAAATTTATGGGCAAGAACTTACCTTATTATATATAGAAAGCTCTTGTGGAGCAGGGGAAGCAAAGTGGTGGAGGGGGAGCAAAAGTTCAGATGAAAAGCGCTAAGGCGTTCTGTGCATTTTTGCACACGCTAAATACCCCGGCAAGCGAATCGCCCAAAACAAGATAACAAAACCAGATCTGTGACGCTGTGCCGCAATGTTGCATATGAGTAAACTTCAGGGAGCATTCCGAGCGCCACACATCTTCCACATTTTGTCACCACCTTAACATGAGCGGCACGCCTAGTGTAGCTTTGTAGTCCTCACACCCAGCTCACGTGTACATACTTATATTCATACCTTACCACCTTATGCGCCTCGAATTCTACTCTTCTTAGCATGGCTCTAATCAGGAAGCGAGTGTCACTTGCTATTGTGGCCTGCATAATTTTTGCCCTTTATCTCACACAATATGGGGATTTGAATTTTTCACTCCGGCCTAGCGAGAAGCCATTACGACCTGATCCTTCTCCTATTGTCGGCAATAGTCGTTCCTATTGGAGAAGTCGACCCCAGCAATATGCTGTTACCTCAATGATTCCTCTCCCATCAGGTAGTTCGAAAGGCATACCGCAGATTCAGCACCAGTTCGGGGGAGAGCCTCCAGAGGCAAAGTCGGTCCGGGAAGATAGGTTACAAGCCGTCAAGGAGAGCTTTACACATGGATGGAAGGGATATAAGGAACACGCGTGGATGAAGGACGAGGTTGCGCCAATTTCAGGTGGATATAGGAATACATTTGGCGGGTGGTCCGCTACTTTGGTCGATGCCCTAGATACTTTATGGATTATGAATTTGCACGATGAGTTCAAGGAGGCCGTTATGGCTTTGAAGAATATCGACTTCTCATCAGCGGATGCAGACGAACTTAACGTATTCGAAACGACCATTCGGTATTTAGGCGGTTTTCTTGCTGCTTATGATGTGAGCGGCGGGAAATTCCCGATTCTCCTTGAAAAAGCTATCGAGGTTGGAGACATGCTTTACGCAGCGTTTGACACTCCAAATAGAATGCCCGTAACACGCTGGGATTGGAAATTGTGAGTGAACAGTTGGAAATGAATGGTGGCCTCCGGTTTGGATCAAGGCGGTAACGATTAAAACAGGGCGGCCTTAGGGAAACCTCAAGATGCTGGGACCGGCACTCTTGTTGCTGAGATTGGATCTCTCAGCTTAGAATTTACTCGTCTTTCTCAACTGTCAGGGGACCCAAAATTCTTTGATGCAATCCAACGCATCACCGACCAGTTTGACAGGCAACAAGAAGAAACGCAGCTCCCGGGTATGTGGCCTTTAGTTGTCAACCCTACAACGCGAAATTTCAGCCAGGGTGACTTCTTCACTTTCGGGGCAATGGCAGACTCCCTATACGAGTACTTTCCAAAGGTGTAGTTCAATCTATTTGATCTAGGATTGGCGGAAAACCTAATACTTCCTAGGAATACATCTTGCTTGGCGGTCGGTCTGAACAATATCGTAGACTCTACGAAAGGTCCATTGAGCCTGCTAAGAAACATATATTTTTCCGTCCCATGACTTCGCAAAACAGCGACATACTTATATCTGGAAATGTGCATGCAAACGGGCCGGAAAAGGTCGAGCTAGATCCACAAGGTCAACATCTCGCATGCTTCACTGGGGGTATGGTTGGTTTGGGTGCGAAGATATTCGATCGGCCCCACGAGCTTGCTATCGCTCGAAAACTCGCGGACGGTTGTATTTGGGCGTACGAGTCAATGCCCTCTGGTATTATGCCGGAAACATTCCACCTAGTGCCCTGCGATGATCCATCAAACTGCGAATGGGATGGGAAGAAATGGCGCGCTGCCGTTCTTAGTCGAAACAACGACCAAAGCGAAGAAGACTTATCGCTCTCTGATGAAGACCGGATAGATAAGAAGATTAAAGATCTCAGACTGGTTCCAGGATTCGCTTCGGTCGATGATAGAAAATATATTTTGCGGTAAGGTCTCATACTTCCTTTCTTTGATTCTCACTCAACGCTGACCCTGCATCAACAGACCCGAAGCTATTGAATCCGTTTTTATCCTCTACCGCATTACAGGCGACACTACCTTACAAGACAAAGCGTGGAATATGTTCCTGGCTATCAAAAACCATACTCGAACTGAATTCGGAAATTGTGCCATCGGCGACGTTACTGTCGCTGATCCGCCAAAGTGGGATAGTATGGAATCGTTTTGGATGGCGGAGACGTTGAAATATTTTTATTTGATCTTCAGTGATCCAGACGTTCTGAATCTAGACGATTTCGTTCTAAATACCGAAGCACATCCTTTTAGAAGACCGAAGTGAGGATGCTAGAATTCTTGGCCGGGCGGAGAGTTAGACGTTGTGTATCTACTCTAAGGTGCTCTATCATTTTGTTGTCATTCGCCTCGATAAAGTCATGTACTAGCTAGCGCAAGTGACTTCAACTATGTATTTATTCATTTTTACCAAAACTACAACCTCAATGTAATTCATATCTTTCTGTCTGCTGTCCCGGCAACTCTGAACGACCCTCCTTGTTGAGAGTGTTGGAACCGACCGGCTCGTGCCCATTGCCACCTCCAGCGCCTGTAGAATCCTTCCCTAGCCACTGCATCTTAAGGTCACGTATCGGCTGCTCGTTTGACTGCGCTGCCCATCTCTTGCGTTGCCGCTTCCGATATATGAAAATTCCTAAGAGACCAAGAACAATGATGGCGACCGGAACGCTGACGCCAGCTCCAATGGCAGCAGCATGAGATTTGGGTGATGGAGTTGTAGTGGATGGCGTTGATGTAGATGGAGATGTTCGCGCGGAGGATGGCGATTCGAATACTCCCAGCGTAGTGGAGACACTGGTGGCGATGGCAGTTGTAGCTGTAACACCGATTGTGGTGATAACGGAAGGAGATCCTACAATAGTGAATGGATGACCCTTAGCGATGAAAAGGAGCGTCTTGCAAGATTATAGCAAACACTGAAGACGGTCTAACTAGAAGAGGAAACCTTACCTTGGAAGATTAGGACATTATCCCCAGACGTGCAATTGACCTCGCTCGTGGCGAAGTCGATGCAGTAGTACATGTCCAAACTTGTATTTTGACACTTCGCTATGCCCTCCCCACCAGCAGTGTTGTCCTTATTCGGCGAATTTGGGTTAAGACAGAACGAGGGACACGCAGATGAAACCCAGGTCTTATCTGTGCAGCTACCGCGAACGTACGTGCTGTAACCCGGCCTCTGATTTTTGATGGCGCTTGTTCCCATACAGATCTTGTTCGACAGACACGCGTAGCCCTGGCCGCAACAGAAGGAATCGTTGGTGGTATTTGAGCAGGTTGTATCTTGGGGTGCGATGTCGCCATTTGGGTAGTAGCATATTGAGAGTGCGAAAGAGAACAGGTTCAGGAAACAAAGAATCAGGAGCATCATGCGCAAAGAAGACAAGTAACGAATTTTCAACGCAACACGACTTGGAAACTACTGCAGAAGATGGAGTAGATGCCAAAATGTAGAGCTTTTAGTTTGATCGCAAAGCCTTTCGCAGAAAGCCTCGAGACACCATAGACAGAATCGACAGACGAAGCGTCGTGTGAAAAACTAGATTCCATAGAGGCTGGGGAGCGCCCTCTAGCTCTCAGCTGTATGCCCGTACATTTCCGCCCATGTAGACTAAAATGTCAGGGTGCGGCACAGTAAAAGGATCGTGTGAAGACAAGGCAGGACCACCCAACCGGTAGACCAGGGTTGCAAAAACTACTACCTCACACGAAGATAAGACGCCCCGAACACAGTGGCCTTCGTCGCCTCGCTGCTCTCTAACGCTATTAGAGCGAATGAGGTCTAGTTTAACAGCGTTCTCAACTTTTCCTGTACTTTCATCACGAAACGCAGCTGATTCCGGTTCGCGATCTCGTTCAGCTGGAATATGCACTACGTTAAGCGCCGATGAAAGCTGTCGAGTGTTATACAATGCCTCCAGGCGTAATATGAGGCACCAAGTAAATTCCCTAAGGCGAGAGGTCTTGTTCGAAGGCCCACAGGCGGACTTACAAAAAGGCAGGTATCCAGGATCGGGCCAGTTCATTTGATCTTGGATTGCATGAATCTTCACAGCGGACCCTATCATACCGTTCAAAGCTAGAATCTGAAATGTCAGTGTTGGGTAGTTTAAGTCTGCTAGTCAACCATATGAGGTACAGCAGCACGAAGCCTGGGATAATAGGTTAACGCTCAGTGAAGCAGAGGACGTTATATGCTCGATGGAGTCGTTACGGTTAGGTTAAAGTGGGGAATTCCCCCAACCCTAGCGATGGAAGGTCTCTGGCTCGGATACCGTTTAGCTGCAGTTATGCTAAAGCCAAAAGTCGCTATTTTTGACGTGTCTAACTGTTGCATCCGGCTCAGGAATCCCGGCGGTTCGCGAATCATATGGGTGGTTTCGCGAATGGGACGTCACGATTCGCGAAGCGTACAGCGGGGTCCAATAAGTGACCGAACACATCGTGAAGCGAGGCATCCTACCGCAGACTCTGGGCCTGGTTGCTCCCATCACTCATAGGCTGCATCAATAAACGTCATAAGGGAGCCGCTCAGTCTATAGCTTTCTTCGTTGATACGCTCGGGGGCGGTGTTTACTTCGAAACTGAACTATTGGACATATGGGTAGAGGTACGTTATGGAATATTCCGTAATTAGCTTCTACTGCCCTATCCAGCAAAAGTAATCAACACAACAAGGCGATAATGAACGCGCCTTCAACACCGAAACGGTCCCAATTGACTCGGGATGAGCGCCTTCAGGCGCAGACCTTGCATGAAGCTGGCTGGAAATATAGTGCTATTTCCAGCCACCTCAGGATTACCCTTTAGCAGGTTCAACTGCTTGTAAGAGCAGGACGACGTCCTGGAAGTGCGGTGGACAGCCCTCTCTGCTCCTCCCCACCCAGTGCTAGCATCTTGTTGCCTTTGTCTGTGCTAGTGCAACAAACAGACAGATACCCTTCTGTCAGATTCCCTCTACTCTTGGCTAGAATATCTCTGAAAATACTATTTGCTGTGCTCTGAAGAAAGAGAGTTTTATCTACTAGATTGCCTATACAAAGCTGTTTATTACTTCTGTCAATGAACAAATTCAGCTTATATGGGCTAAAGAATATGAGAATTAAACAAGAAATCAATGAAATACAATCTTATGGACAGACGAAATGTGAATTACAATCAATAACTCTATTAAAGTTTAAGTAACTTAGTGTAACAATCTAACTCTAATAAGGTCTTGTCTTTTAGTTTGTCTAAATATTCAGGTATATGGCAAAGTATTCCTAGGATGACTGTAGAACAATTATATTGGTCCCATATACTGAGATAGCGGAATGGTCCTACTGTAACTTATATCAATGAATATCTTTAAGCAATAATTCTTGATACAAAGCTTTATTGCTGAACTAACAAAATATTTAGTGAAGAGGGAAGGGAAGATGCTTTCCCTAAGATCTCAACATTATATTAATAGCTACCTCTTCACTAATTCCTTAACCATCTGCCAATAGGCAACTCATATTACTTGATGTGTTCCTTTCTTAACATGACTAACACTTAACTCATATCAAGTCCAATAATGAAACCTAAGTTACTATGACTTATACTTTCCATCTATACTTGAGCCGCTTACTACACTTTAACTAATATGTCCTTCAGTTGCTAAGTGTTCCTTAATTCTCTTGATCCTACTTCTATAACCAACAGTTCTGCATCTATGGGTCGTGGTGATCCTTTCTAATCAATTACTTTCTGGCTAGACCACTTGGCAATTGTATAGTTAGCTAATTTTGTTACTTTGATCAGGGTATGAGTGATTTATTAGCTTGCCATAAATCACACTCTCAACACTGGAAGTGCTGATTATTTGAACCCCACTTTAGCCCCTACTTCCCTATGGCAAGTACCATCCATTCTCATATTTAGTTTATTCTTGTTAAGCTGTATATGCTGTTCTTAACTCTATGAGTCTGCAATTTGATCCAATAATAGTAATACCACTCCCATATCCATAGCATTTCTGATGAGGCTTGGAATGTTCATGACACTTAGTAGCTAAAAGAGAAGTTTAATTCAATATGTATGATCAAGAAAATTCAGCAGAAACAAGAATAAATACTCTGAAACTGCTTTTCAGAAGCTTATAATAAAGAACTTAATATTTTTTAAAAGAACTAAAGTATGATAAATTCTAAATCTTACTTGATATATATTATCTCTATTATATATAGATGAATATATATATATCCTGACCAATAACTTATGCAAGATAGGGCGCCAAGGTATACTGTAGCTTAAATAATGAAAAAGCTTGAAGATTATGAAATGGAGCTAATATTTTGGCCAACTTTTTTGCCAGATCTTAATTCGATTGAAACACTATAAGCTTAGATAAAAGAATGGATATAGAATATCTATAGTACATGGAAACTCAACTACAACGAATTGCAAAAAACTGTAAAGAAAGCCTAAGAATGTACTGCTAAAGAAAAGATTAATAATTTATTAGATAAAATGTAATCATATTGCCAAGCAATTATCAAGGCTAATAGATTATTCACTTAATTCTAGATATTTATAGATAGTAAATTTGAAGTAGCTAAAAATTTTACTTTAGTCTAGTAATATGAACTAATATTACTTTCACTAAATAAAGCAATAGTATTTGATTCTAGAAAGAAATATAGTATATCTTAAAAGAGATAGTAGGATTTGTAGATTATATTGTTAGAATTAGGAAATACTAACTTAAGTTCAAAAACATCTTCAGTAAAAACTCTTATAGAGATAATAATGTTTATTTAAGAAATAGGAAAAGCATATTTTTGAATCAACTTTATAAGGTTTGAATAAATCACCAGATTTAACATAGAAAGCTATAAGAGACCTGCAGCTAAGAAACAAAATACACTGAATACAAGAATATAGAAATACTATTAAAGTAGTATTATTTAAAACCAGGCTAAGCTACAAACTATATATATTATGGTAAAGCAAAAGAGTATTAGCATTTTCTCTTCTAAAAAAGAATGTTGTAACATTAAAAAACTAATAATATTAGTAATAAGAATAGCCTAATTTAGGAAATATATAGAAAAGGTTAATTATGACTATACACTTTTCACTTTAATCATAAAATATACATAAATCAACCTTAATATAAAAGCTCATATTCTTCAAATACTAATATTCTAATACATTTAGGGTTTCTCTAAATATTTATTATTAACTGAAAATTTTTTTAATATTACTTATAATTAGAAAAATATACCTTCTAGAAAGTTATATATATTAAAATATAATCTTTATTCTTAAACTTTCTCATTCTTAACTAAATAAGTAAAGCTATTTAACTTAAAACTTTAATCACTTAATCAAGAAAATTAGATGAGTATAGGTATTATGTTTACTTATTTACAAAATATAAATAAAAATAGTTATTTATACAGAAATTTCTTAAAAATAAATCCAGTCAACTTAGTTTTACTTGTAAAAATTTGATACTTTATTATAGAGAAAAAATTTTTATTATTAGACTTATTAAATTAATTTATTTATTTCCCTTTTGCAGTAAAAGTAGTAAATATATAATCATATATTAATTAGGCTATATTAAGGTAAATTAGTTATACAGTTAATTACTAAGAACCAAATATAGTTACTCTAGTAGTTTTTAATTGAATAATGATATATAATAGATTAAAGTAAATAAAAGCTAATTACAAATACTTTACAGTATCTATTTAAAGTTAATTCTCAAGAATCTCTATTACTTTTTAGCTTTTAATATATCTTTTTTAAGTAAATATGACTATTATTTCTCTTTAAGAAGTTTAATATTATAAATATCTTGAGTCCCAAGTTATAGAATACTAAAATAGGAGTAGTATAGAAACCATTAAATTGAATTATAAATAAAGCTTTATTAGGTATAGTATATATGTGATGATTTAACTTTGGTAGAGTTTTGTCTTTTAATTTGTTTTGAGCGTTTAAATACATAGCAAAACTTTTATAGGGTAACTGTAAGACAGTTGTGTTGGTCCTGTATATTATAATAACAAAAAAGTTCTACTACAACTATATCAAAGAATATCTTAGGCAATGATTCTTAATATAAAGCTTGATTACTAAACTAATAAAATATTCAGTAAAGAGAGAAGGAAAAATGTTTTTCCTGAAATTTTAACACAGTATTTATAGCTACCTCTTCACTAATTTCCTGACCACCTGTCAATGAATGACTTATATTACATAATGTGCACATTTCTTTAGCATAACTTACAATATAACTTATACTAAGCTCAATAATAGAACCTAAGTCATTATAACTTATAACCTTTTACCTATACTTAAGTTGCTCACTATACCTAGTTGATGTAATCTTCAGCTACTAGGTATCATTTAATTCCCTTGGTCCTTGGTCTACATCTAACAGTTATAAGTTCTATAGTTTATAAAACTTCCATATAATTGATGGTTTTCTAATTAGGTCTTTTACTATTTGAATAGCTAGCTAAAGTTATTGCCTTGACCAAAGTATGAATAATTTATTGAGTTGCTGTGAGTTGCACTCTTAGCACAAGTTTTACTTTAACCCTTACTTACCTTTAACAAGTACTATTTATTCTCATATTTAGTTTATTCTTGTTAAGTCATATTTGTCATCTCTAATCCTGTAAAATTGTAATCTAATTCAATGATATTTGATACTATTTTTATATCCATGACATTATCCTTAGTGAGGCTTAAAATGTTTATAACAATATAACTAAGAAAGTTAATTACTAAATGTTAGAGTAGGCAATTTTCTTAAAGATAACGAAGATATAAATTCAGCTATATAGAATAACTAAGTAGAAGAGCAATAGTTAACTACTTATTATATATAGATTCTAGATGACTTATATATTGAAGCCTAAGTGCTTAAATATTTAATTAAGCTATTAAAAGTCTTTAGGCCTATATTATAGCCTTGCAATACCTCTTGAGCCTGCAACAACTCTATAACAGTACTAATATGGAGCTGTGCAGGTGCTAAACATAATACTAAATATAAGTAGCAATAAAACTTACTAAGAGTGAAATACTTAAAATAACAGAGTATAAACTATCAAGTCTATATATTATGTACTATGTATAGTAACTGAAAAACATGAGATAATACCTTCATTAGGCAGTCTTTACTTGGTGAACTTAGCTAATTATAATAATATCAAGAAAGTAATATAAAGAGTAACTAATAAACTATAAAAACCTCTAATTAGAGACTGACTAGAAGCAATCAAAAAAGAGAACTAATAGATCTTTAATGAGTTGAGATAGCCAAAAAACCAATTAGTTAGAAGTAGTAAGTTATATAGTAATTATATAGAAATAAGTAAAGTATGAGTTATATTAGGACTTGAGTTACCTTATTTGAAATTTAAGTTATAAGTTATACTTTAGTATGATTATAATATAGTATGTAATCATCTGATAGCAGAAAATAAGTGATTTGATAAAGAGCAACTATAAAAAGTATTTAAAGAGCAACAGAAAGTACTTTTTCTCTTCGCTTTATGGAATATTATTTGTTACTTAATAATTCAAGTTTTATTGCCTAAAATATTGAAAGATATAATTATATACTACCTTGTTAAATTCTAGCTAAGAAGTAATTCTAGTTTCTAGTAATAAGAAGATTATATTTACTAGTTAAGTTACTTTGAACATCTTTAAGTCTTAAGTAATATACATTAGTATTGTTTATTTTACAATACTTGAATTCTTTGCCATTACACTTAAGTATTTTAAGCTAATACTACCTTAATCTATACCTTTACCATTACTTTTTACTAGTACTCTGATACTTCTGCATTAGTTAGAACTTATTTTCTAATGTATTTCTTTTACTCTTACACTTTTAAGCTAAGATTAGAAGATAGAGAAAGTATTATTAAATCTTAAGCTTTAAATCGCTGAATGTTACAGATGTAAGAATAATGCAGAAAATCATTGAATCAGATTGAAAATAAGGCCTTATTGGGCAGAGCATATTGTCAAGAGAACTAACTATTAAATATGAATAGCAATAAAACTTATTAAGAATATATTATTTGAAATAGCAAAGTATAAGCTGTCAAGCCTGTGCACTGTACACTGTATATAATAACTGAAAAATATAAAATAATATTCTGGTCAAGTAGTCCTTACTTAGTAAACTTAATTAGCTATAACTGTATCAAAGAAGTAATATAAAAAGTAATCAATGAATCACAAAGGCCTCTAGTCAGAAACTAGCTAAAAATAACTAAGAAAAAAAGATAACAGATTCCTGGTCAGCTGAGATAGCTGAAAGAAATATCAATTAGAAGTAGTAAGTTGTACAGTAATTGTACAAAGGTAAGAAGGATATAAGTTATAATATGACTTAGGTTTTCTTATTTGAAATTTAAGTTATAAGTTATATTTTAATGTAATTATAATATAGTATGTAATTACTTGATAGTAAGTAACAAGTGACTTAATAAAGAGTAGTTATAAAGAGCATTTAAAAAGTAATGAAAAGCACTTTTTCTTTCTACTTTATTAAAATATTAAATCAAGTTATTATTACTTAGTAATTTAAGTTTATTACTTAAGATATTAAAAGATATAACTGTATATAGTCTCACTAAATTCTAGCTAAGAAATAATTCTAGTTTCTAGTAATAAGAAGACTATATTTATAAATTGAGTTACTTTAAATACTTTCAAGTTTAAGTAATATATACTAGTATTGCTTATTTTACAATACTTAAAGCTTTAGCTTTTATAGAAAGAAAGAGTTCAGGAAGTGCTTACTAATCCTCTATATGTATAGTATATACTTTAGTTAATAGCTATATATTGCTAATAACTATATATTTTATAAAATACTTTAACTGTTCTAGTAAAAGTAGGTACTACTGATTAAGAAAGTACTAAACTGACATTATTATAATATTGAATAATTACTGAAATACCACAATTTTTGGTTTTTATTACTCAAGTACTATAAAAGTTTTACTAAAATACCACAATTTTGACTATATGTAAAAGTGATAGTAGCAATATAATTTTAAGCTCTTTTATTGAAATAATTTCTTTAAAGAAATTTCTCAATATCAACTAAACATATGTATCATGTAAAGAATATAATATTTCATAGTGTATAACTACTTTCTATTGTAATAATAAGAAACTGGAAATAGTATATACAATATTCACTAAAGTAGTCTATAGATAGCAATGTACTTAAATATAATTAAAACTTTACTTAATACTTGCTAAATAGTAGTAAGCATTATTATCTATCTATACTTTAGCAATTTATTAAACTACATAGATCATAGATACTATAATGATCTGACTCCAATGAGGTCTCGTCACTTAGTTGTCTTAGATATTCAAGTATACGATGAGGTATCTCTAAAGGTAACTATGAGACAGTTATATTAGTCCTGTATATTAGGATAGTAAAATGGTTCCGCTGCTACTATATTAAATGATATCTTTAGTGATGGTTTTTGGTATGAAACTTATATTGCTAAACTAATAAGATACTCAGTGAAGAGAGAAAGAAATATACTTTCCTTGAGATCTCAATACTATATTTATAGTTGCCTCTTCACTGATCTTTTGGCTACCTGCCAATAGGTAACTCATACCACTTGATATGTTCTTTTCTTAGCATAACTCATACCTGACTCATATTAAGTTCAATAATAAAACCTGAGTCACCATGACTCATAACCCTCCATCCATTCCCAAGCTACTCACTATATCTAACTAACATGTCTCTTAGCTGCTAAGTGTTCTTCAGCTCTCTTAGTCCTTCTCCCACGACCAATGATTCTTTGTTCGTAGGTTGTAGTAGTTCTTATTGGCCAGTCACTTCCTGGCCAGACCGCTTAGCATTCGTGTAGCTGGCTGAGGTTACTGCCTTAACCGAGGTATAGGTAATTTATTAGGTTGCCACAGGTCACGCTCTCAGCGCTGAGGGCGCTGATTGCGTGGACCTCTGCTTTGGCCTCTACTTCTCTGTGACATATGCTATCTGTCTTTATATTCAGTTCATTCTTGCTGAGCCATGTGTACTATCTTTAACTCTACAGGTCCATGATCTGGTTTAATAGTATCAACGCTATTCCCATATTTGTGGCATTTCTAATGGGGCTCAGGATATTCGTGATAGATACTTAATATATAATCTAAATATATAAAAATATAATTAGATTTTTAATAGATTAAGTACTTTAATTCTATAAGTAAATTTATTAGATATGACATTCTAATATAACTGTAGAGTAAAAGCAATTAAGTAGAAGAAATTGTATTATTTTAGTAAAGTTTTTATAATACTCAAGTAATAAAGATAAAAAATTATAGTAAAGTACTTTCTATTGCTTTCCAAGTACTTTTTATAGTAGTTCATTTTATTGAGTCTCTTATTACTTACTATGAAGTAATTGTACATTATAATATAGCCATGCTAAAATGTAACTTAAAACATGAATTCCAAATAAGAAAGCTTAAATTATATTGTAACTTATACTTTTCTTACTTTTGTATAACTACCATATGACTAACTAATCTTAATAGATGTATTTTTTAACTTTCTTAGCTAATCAGGGGTCTGTTAAATTTCTTGTTTAATTACTTTTAACCTATTCTTAATTTAGGGTCTTGATAGTTTATTAGTCACTTTTCATAATACTTTTTTAGTATTATTATAACTAACTTAATCTGTTAAACAAGGGCTACCTAACTGAAGTATTGTCTCATATTTTTTAGTTACTGTACATAGTATACAGTATATAGATTTGACAGTTTATACCTTACTAGTTTAAATATTATACTTTCTGTAAGTCTTATTACTATTCATACTTAGTAACTAACTCTCTTAGCTATATATGATACTCAATAGAGTCTTATTTGTAACCTGATCTAATAGTTTCTATATCATTCCCATATTTATAATATTTTATAACTTAAGGTTTAAGATATTTGTAATACTTAGAGAGTAATAGAAATTACTTTTTTTTCCTCTTCATCGAATGTTAAATCAAGTTATTTGTTACTTAGCAATTCAAGTTTCATTATCCAAAATATTAAAAGATATAATTATATACTATTATATTGAATTCCAATTGAGAAATAATTCTAGTCTTTAGCAATGAGGAAACTATGTCCACAAATTAAGTTACCTTGAATACTTTCAAGTTTAGATAATATATGCTAGTATTGTCCATTTTATGATATTTAAAGCCTTTACTATTATAGTCTTCATAATTTGTCAATTACTTTTTATATTGTCTTTTTAGCATTATTGTAACTAATTAAGCTTATTAAGTGAAAGCTATTTAACCAGAGTATTGTCTCATGTTTTTCATCTATCATACATAGTGTATAATGTATAGGTTTAGCAATCTACACTTTACCACTTTAAGCATCATACCTATAATAGTGAAGGCTTCAAGTATTATAAAATAAACAATACTATTACACATTACTTGAACTTAAGGTATTTGAAGTAATTTAATTTATAAATATGATCTTCTCATTGCTAGGGATCAGAATCAGTTCCCAGCTGGAATTCAACAAAATGGTATATAATTATATCTTTCAATATCTTGAATAATAAACTTGAGTTACTAAGTAATAAAGACTTAATAAAATATTTAATGAAGGGAAAAGAAAGGTGCTTTCTATTACTCTTTAAGTACTCTTTATAGCTGCTCTTTATCAAGCTACTAATTATCTGCTATTGAGTAATTACATACCATATTACAGTCATATTAAAGCATAACTTATAACTTAAATTTCAAATAAGAAAATCTAAGTCACTTTATAACTTATACCTATCTTACCTTTATATATAATTACTATATAACTTACTACTTTTAACTGATATGTTTGTCAGTTATCTCAGCTGGTTAGATATCTATCAACTTTTCTTTATTATTGCTTTTAATTAGTTCTTAGTTAGAAGTTTTTATAGTTTATTAGTTATTTCTTATATTACTTTCTTAATATTATAGTAGTTGACTAAATCTGCTAGATAAAGACTACCTGACTAAAGTATTGTCTTATATTTTTCAGTTGCCACATACAGTGTACAATGTATAGGCTTGACAGATTGCACTTTATTGCTTTAAGTAATATACCTTAGTAAGTTCTATTACTGCTCATATTTGGTAGCTAGTTTTCTTAACTATATACTATATCTAATAAGGTTTTACTTATGATTTAATTTTATAAGTTCTACTTCACTTCTGTGTCTATAGCATTCTGTAACTTAAAACCTAAAATGTCTATAATAATACTTCTAATAAGCTCTATTGATGTTCATATTTAGTAGTTAACTTTTTTAGCTATATACTATACTTAATAAAGCTTTATTTATAATTCAATTAAATAGTTCCTATACCACTTTAATATTCATGGCATTTGGCAATTTGGAGTCTAAAATATTCATAATAGAGACTTAATACTATTAAATTTCTATATAGTATATCTAGTATTTAAGAGATATTTTTTAATACTCTCAAATGCATGCTACTTACAAAACTGCAGTATAGTATAAAGCATACTAGTAAGAAGTAATACTATTATTAGCCTTTAAGCTTGATTTTTAACAATTATTAATAGAGAAGAGAATTCTTTCTATATCAATTCTATTAGTACTTGAAATATAAAGTTAAAGTAAATATTACTTACTAAAAAGGAAGTTAAAAGCTAGAGAAAGGAAGTTTTCAGTATTGCTAATATTAGTGAGAATGATTAAAGGTAGTTTAAAGTTATTTATACTTAATATTATATTCATCTTAATTATAAAAGAGCTGTAAAATTATTTAACCCATGATATACTTAAGAAAGTAGTGTCCTCATCCATTGTCTTAATACCATCCTTCAATATGACTAATCTCTACATTATGATCGATGGCGGCCTCCAACATATATTCTTCACACAAATCTTCAATGAGCCATCACTATTTCTGACTTAAATCAGCAACTTTATTATACCAGATTCTTTCCTACCAGACTCTTTCATCATTTATGATGCTCAAATCGTCTCAAGAGTATCAATGTTTATACTATAAAAAACACTCATTCCAATAGTCGTTAACTGCAAAGTCAACAAGTTTGACTCTAAAAACTAGATAGAATTCATCGATATCATCAATGCGACGAGTGGACTAAATCGATTTAGACCTATGTCAAAATCAGTATTCCTGACATACTAAAGGAAGATTTTATAAAAGGAATCGACTAACTAGGTTTCAGAGAATACTATGCTGTACAGAAGAAGTATAAGGATGGTATGTCGCATTACCAAATCTTAAGGAAGTAGACCTTGAAACAAAATATCAAAAACTCGTGCCACTTTCATATCGGTGGTTATTACCCCAATATCGAACAAACGCGAAAACGATTGACTGTGTGGAAATATCTTCACAAAAAAGAAAATAAATCAATTTACATTGGTGGAGATATAGTAATGCTGAAAGCAGTATAAAAGGAAATGAAGGATAACTTCTGAGCAGATACACTAGAAATAAAAAATAGATCAAAATTCTTGATATTAATGAAAGCAACTGTATCATGTGAGCTGATACTTAGCTACAATAACTTCAAGTTATATATGAATAATACCTTCAGTCCTACAGTATCTGAATACAAATAACTTATATTAGACAGTATATAGGATATATCAGAGGAATTACTGGATTGGAAAAAAAAAACTTAGACAAATCTTTTAGTAAGTATTTGTATACTCTACAAAACATTCGACATAACCAATAATACCCAGATCTGCAGGGAGGTAGTCTTCAGCCACCTAATGGCCTTGCAGGTCAGGCATGTTACTTGACCAATGACCTTATATGGTTTAAGCAATAAGGCAGACAGGGAGCTTCGCCCCCCATACCTCTATATTTCATAATCAAAATAAAGTCTTTAAAACTAATCAAATCATATATATTAGATAGACGACTAATGATACTAGTAGTGTGGAGTGAAATGAGACTCTGGAAAACTACCTAGGCACTATTCTTCAACCTCTTCTTCATCATGACTAGTTACTAGAACACCCAGCAACTCGATCTTATTAAAAAATACTCTATTCTTGATGACATGCCCTTGGACAACAAGGACGTGAACAAATTCTACAAATTCATACTAGGCAATTAACTCAAATTCACCTTAACAGACAAATACCTCAAAAAGGTACATATCTTGAAATGGGGAAAACTGTACATTACTTTATTTAATCAAGACTTGAGAGAGTATAACAGTATGAATGTTGATTGGTTAATGGAAATTGCATTTTCTTTAATATCATAAAATCTTCATTTACTTTACCAGATCCTCAAGGAACATCAGGCTCTATACAAAGCCTATTGCATAATCTCATAGAAAATATAGATAAAGACAATAAATTTAATTAATTTTCAAAAGTCCTTCCAATGAAAATGTGAAGAGATAGATCTAATCTCAACAGCAGGAATCTCAGACTTAGGAGTAACAATCTTAACTATAGACGCCTCCGAACCTGAGTGCTGAGGTTAATTCTCCTTAGAATTTTCGCCTCTACTGGAAAAATCCATACTATCTACGTTGAGAAGTCATGCTATTTATATAAATGTAAAAGATGAAACATGAACAATGACAGCAAAATAGAAATCATAACACTTTTCATTGAGACCAGGCTTGACAAAATCTACATAAGAATAAAACTTTAACTTCCATCTAGAATCATCCCAACAATTAAAAGGTCGAACTTTCAATCCATCAACACAAAACCTTCCATGAAACATATGATTCAAATAAATCTTTTCTCTAGCCTTAGCAGATACCAGATAAAAAATAGGACTTCACTTAGGAATTGTATTTAAAATCCTAGCATCCCCTAATAAAATATCCATATCAACACAATAAGTACCTCCAAGAATATCAAAACCTTTGCCGCCAGACTGAGCCTTATCAAGGCGAATAGTACCCTCATTACTACCATTCTCAAAAAGCTGCATCACGCACAAATAGCGAAAAGCAATAACTTGAACAAAATACTTCCAACTGCCAACAGCCTCAAACCTCACTCCCGCACCAGTAGCCAGTAAAGTATTGTTGCTACAACGGCCCAAATCACAAAGTTCAGTAATTAGCAACAAAAAGCAAAAATCATCTGTACCAGAAAATACACAATATAACGCTTTATTTTCAGTAGATTCTACCAGTATCACCTCGTAATATCTATGATTACCCAGAACATCCTTAACACAACTCACAAATTAATAAGGCATATGCGAAAACTGATGGCGAAAATAACTACCATTACGGCCGTATAGTATAATGAATATCTATATATATATAAGAGGTCAATAACAATATACATGACAGAAGTCAATAACTATATATATCGCTAATAATAATAACAATGATAAGGACAGTAATAAGTACAACAGTAAGGAAAATAACTCATAAAATGAATAGGACTGTAAGAAGAACAATTGCATTAGAATCATCAAAATGGCATGATTGATTTTAGAAGTATGTGGTATAGTCGACGCTATTTATACACGACCAACAAATACCAATATTTATTACTAATACACATAATTACAAAACAAACAAACTCATCTATGTATCTCTCAAACCTAATAACCAAAATTAAAAGTGTAATCATAACAACTAGTAAGATATTCAACCGACTCCATATCATAACTGAGATTACTATACCAACTAAATTACCGAATACATACACATCTGACTAGATAGCAAAATACCTGAATCTGAAATTAGGCAGAAGCCATTGCTACAACAACATAACAACAAATAACATGTTGCACCAGGAAACAATTTCCAGGACACTGGACATCAAGACACCAGATACCATGGCTATAAAATTACTGACTTTAAATATAAATATCAGATATAAAGAAGAGTTGCTTTAAGTAACTACTAATAAAGTTAGCTATTGCTAGATCTATCTTCTAATAGTATTTAAACCTGATATTATAATTCTCTTTATTAGGAAAATTGAAAAGGGGGCCTAAGTTTTCTTTATTTTAAACTTTATAAAAACTTTCTCTATTATTGCAGAAAGCCTTATAAGAGATACTAAGGCTCTAAGTAACCATTATATAATTAACTTACAAGTAGAAAATCTGGAAAACTCTAAGAGCAATGATTTACTTAATTATAATAGTAAATTGAGATTGTCTTTTCACATATATAGGAAAGGCTAAAGGATTTAACACTATATTATAAGTATTAGTACAGAATTCATTCATAATGCCCAAAAACTAGACCTTTTATTTAGTACTTAAAAGTTTATATTAGTATATAAATAAGTAAAAAGACTATCACAAAAAGTATATCTTTAATAATATCTTTTTATAAGAGATACATTTGCTAGAAGTACTCTCTAGCATAAATATTCATATAATTCTTCTATTTATTCTCTCTCTCTATTCTGTACTTATCTAACTTTTTTCAATTTCAAGTTCTATAGCTATGATAAATGTAAACATTCTTAATATAAGTAGAGGTAGTACTGAAAAAAACTATTATAACAGCAAAGACTCAAGATATTGTAATATAAGTAATATTAGTATATATTACTTAGACTTGAAGTATTTAAAATAATTTAATTTGTAAATATAGTTTTCTTATTGTAAGGAACTAGAATTACTTCCCAGCTAATATTTAACAAGATAGTATATGATTATATCTTTCAATATCTTGAACAATAAAACTTGAATTATTGTAACATAAAGCCTTAAGAATTAAAACTATAGCTTGGTAGTAATGTATCGTTATACCATATATAGTTAGTGTGTTAAGAGATACATAATCTCCTTTCCATAATATATATACAAGAAACTACTTCTAGAAGAAGTAATAATTAATTTTATAATTAATTTTATTATTAAAATTTCATCTTATCACGCAAAGTAATGTAAAGTATTATATTTTTATTACTTTGGCCTTAAGGGTCTTATAGTATTAATGCAACTGTACTTAACGTTCAGTCTAATGTTATTTATACTGTTTTAGTAATCTGGAGGGTCTGGCTTCAGAGCAGACCTTAACAATTATTAAGTAACAAATAATATTTAATAAAGTAGAAAGAAAGTATACTTTTTATTACTTTTCAATTACTCTTTATTAAGTTACTAATAATCTGCTATTAGGTAATTATACACTACACTATAATTATATTAAGACATGACTCATAACCTAAATTTCAAATAAAGAAACTTAAATTATACTGTAACTCATACCTTTCTTATCTCTGCAATTATTGTACAAATTCCTACTCTTAACTGATATGTTTTTCAGTTATCTCAGTTAATTAGAAATCTATTAGCTTTTCTTTAAAGTTACTTTTAGTTAGTTCTTGACTAAGGGTCTTCATAATTTGTCAGTTACTCTTTGTATTGCTTCTTTAATATTACTGTAACTAATTAAGTTCATTAAACTAGAATTGATTATCTAGAGTATTATATTATATTTTTCAGTTATTATATACAGTATACAATATATAGGCTTAATGGTCTATATGTAGCAGTGAAGACTTTAGGTATTGTAAAATAGGTAATATTAACATGTATTACTTGAACTTGAGGTATTTAAGATTACTCAATTCATAAATGTAGTCTTCTCATTTTCAGGGACCAGAATCACTTTCCAGCTAGGATTTAATAAAGCAGTGTGCAATTATATCTTTCAATATCTTGAGCAATAAAACTTGAATTTACTAAATAACTAACTTTTAAATAATATATTTAATGAAGAGAAGAGAAAAGTACTTTTTATTGCTCTTTAAATACTCTTTATAGCAACTCTTCATTGAGTTACTAATTACTTACCATTGGGTAATTGTATACCACATTACAGTTATGCTAAGGTGTAACTTATAATCTAAATTCTAAATAAAAAAACATGAGTTACTTTATAACTTATATCTCTTTTACCTATATGTAATTACTGTACAATTTATTACTTTTAGCTAACATGTTTCTTAGTTATCTCAGCTAGTCAAGAGTTTATCAACTTTCCTCCTAAATCATCTTTAGCTAATTCTTTACTAAGAGTCTTTGTAGTTTATCAGTTGCTCCTTATATTGCTTCTTTGGTATTATAGTAGCTAGTTAAGTTTGTTAAGTGAGAGCTGCCTGACTAAAGTATTGTCTCATGTTTTCGGTTGTTACTTACAGTATACAGTATGCAGACTTAACAGTCTACACATTATCACTTTAGATGCTATATCTTGGTAAGTTCTATTACTATTCGTATTCAGTAATCAGTTCTCTTGACCATATACCATACTCAATAGAGCTTCATTTGTAATCTGATCTAATAGTTCCTGCACTACTCCTGCATCTGTAGCATTCTGTGACTTGAGGCCCAAAATATTTATTACACTATACCTTGCTACTTTGGGTAGTATACCCTTAATAAATTCTGTTATTGCTCATATTTAGTAGCTGGCTCTCTCAGCTATATACTATACTTAATGAGACTTTATTTATAATTTGATTCAATAATTTCTATGCTACTCCTATATTTATGATGTTCTGTAGCTTAGGGCTTAAGATGTCCATGACAACTATACAGAAGCCTTGACTAAAGACATAGTTCTGTAGATAGTCATAAACTTATTTTGGTCTTAAAACTTCATTAGCTATAAGGTGTTGAAGGTATTCTGAGGTCATTCTTTCAATTATCTTATAAATAGAAGCAACAATAAAGTTAAGTAAATACATAAGTAGTGTTCAGGACAGTATGATGGCTATAGTGTGTATTTATACAAGGTCTATTTAATGCTATATATGTTAAAATGCCTTCGGTTTTCACCGGTACAGTATAAAAAGTTCTTCCCGTCACTTTCCACCTCTTTCCACCTAGCCCCTTTTACCCATAGTCAACCACAATTCCTCTATGGCTTCTGGCGGTGCTCAGAGAGCACTTCTGCACGTTCTGAAGTAGCAGTAAGCATTTAAATATATTCACCGCTACTTTATAGTCCAATTGTGGATGTGGCATGGGGCTAGATCTCCGGGTCAGCTGTATTCGGCTCCAGGTGGTCGACTGTGCAACTAGTCTGCCCGAAGACAGTCCGCATATTGACCCCCTCTGTACACCCAGGATTAGGATCAAAAAAGGGTGTGTGCTATCGCTGACGAGATGTCATGCTGGTGCGTGCTCCGCTTTGTGAATCTGTTGGAACTGCACGAGCCCTCTCTTTTGATGTCATGTATGGCCTCGTCGATGTGACTACTTTTTCCTGGGAATCAAATAAAAAAGTGGACTTAACTCGCCTCCTCGCCCCTCTGCGTTTTTACAGCCCCCTAGATAGCTTCAGTTCATCCACCACGTAGAGTGGCCTTCTACACTATCATCATTATACCCCGTGAGGCCTGGGTTTATCAATAACTCTGGCGCAAATCGGTCGCCAGCTCATGTCTTGTTACAACAACTGCTGCATTGGGCCCCAGAAAGGTGGCTCACATCGCGCGCCGCTTTTGTGAGGCGTGCAGCGGCGCACACGGAGTGATATCCAAGGGCTTGCTGTGAGACTTTTCCCCCTGCCGCTTGCGCTCAGGCGGTCCGACGTAAGTGTCGTTTCCGTTCAAATCAAACGACTATTTGCCTGTTTACACCCTCTCCGGGTAGACAACGAGAAGGTCGCGCCATGTTTTATGCTAACCAATTAATGCCTATTTTAGTAGGTTAGTATGGAGTATTGGTCTCACTGTTCATTCCGAAATGTATGTACTGGAGCAGATGGATATCATCTTCCTTACCGATCGCATTTTTCCGTCTTTAGACCCCAAGTAGCTGGAATATCCTAAGCGAAGATCTTCCATCAAGCTCAGTCATGGCCGACTTGAGGTCTCCGTTCGGGGACAGCAGAGCTGTGTCAGAAACGTCGTCAATTCAAGAAATTCCTAGACACCATCCTGGGTTTCGTGAATCTTCGAGCTCTACCCCCTCAGTTTCCATATACCCCCTCGCAAAGCGCGGGCAGAAAAGAGATTCAAGAGTTATTGCCTTGCTGGAAAGTGCGTAGGATTTGACCCTCACATTAATTGCGACTAACACCATGGTGTCTTTAGATACGAGCAGCCATAGATCGACGACAAGGGAATGAGGCAGACGCGGTACAACAATATCATCATGTACGGCTTTGTTGCCCTAGGACTGCTTTTGAGTTGCTACATCTGTTTTTCCAGAGCGAGGATAGTTAAGAGCAACAAGGTGATTTGAATGTTCTATGACGGTCAGGACTTTCCGTACAATCTAGACTAGCTACTTTGAAATAGTACTACCTCATCCTCGGTGAAACCTTCAAGACCCTCGACACAAGCACCTAGACTCAAGAAGTCCAGATCGACGGTTTTGGGTATATAAGCTTCTATCATCTCTTCGGCGCTTCACGCAGTTAGTCTAACACCCCTTTCTGAATGCACAGGACTGGTTCCTTCGACTAGACGACCACCGACCCCGAGAACTCCTACGTCTCCACGGACGGCCTGCACGTCGTCCCGACCCTAGCGAACGAAGCCACAAGCATCAACAACGGCCAAATCTACAACGGCTACACGCTCAACCTAACCACCGACAGTACATGTACGAGCACAAACACGCGGAACTGCTCGATTAGGAGTAATAGCACGACTGGACACTTGATAACCCCCCGTGCGATCGGCCCGATTGAGTACCAAGGGCAAGAGAACTATCAAGTATGGCAAGGTTGAGGTTGTAGCGAAGCTACCAAAGGGCGATTTGTTTTGGCCTGCTATTTTGTGAGCATATCCGTGTGCTTTGTGTACCCCTGAAGTCGCCGATGTTGTGTAATAGGATGACGTCCCAAGACTCGAGGTACGGCGTCTGGCCTAGTAGTGGCGAGATCAGCATCGCTGAAGCGCGAGGGAACCCCATGGACTATCCGTATGGCGGTCGCGACGTCTATTCAAGCATGCTGCACTGGGGTAACTAAGCTAACCCCTACTCCGTACAATCCTTTCTGAAAAATCTAAGCAGTAGTTACTAACAACATGGATGACGGCTGCCTATAGGACCGTCCGCAAAACGGGACGTCTTTTGGAGAACTACAGACGGCAGGGCTTTGCACCGCACCACTTTACAAAGGAATACCACACGTTCGGCCTCGGGTGGTCGAAGGACTATCTCTTCACTTACATGGACTCTCGCCTCATCGTATATAACTACCTTACCGGCATCACCGTTCCATTATTACCATATCTGTTCACTTTCAGGCTGGCAAAGGATATCACTCCAAACGCAACAGCAAGTCCTCTATACGGCCTTTAAGGTCAAGGACGGCGATCTCTGGAAATGCGGCGGCTTCTCCATCATGGCCGAGAACTAGACCCCGCTGGTCAACCCCTGAAGCCACACTTGGAATCTCAATACTCCGTTCGACCAACCCTTCTACCCAATCTTGAGCGTGGTTGTGGAAAGCCGGAACGGTTGGTTTCCGTAAGCTTTAATCTTCCCTAACCATACATATTATGCGGTGACAGAAGTGTTTAGCTACGAAGCGAGAACAAGACACCAAATTTTTTGTTTTTCGGTCAAACGCTTCTGTCATACCATTATATGTACACACACTTTGGGCTGGCTGTTTGGCGGCACGCGGTTTTAATCTATGTGAGACTAACGAGCGCGTTGGCATAGGGATGGTGCAGGCGGGAAGACATGGGCTGACCTGGGATTTTGGAGCGTAGCGGATAAGTGGCTTCCAACTTGGGGTAAGGGGGAGGAACGGGGGATGACTATTGTGAGTGTGAAGATGTGGCAGGAAAGCGCCTGTTAGGTTTGTAGCACAAGAGATCTATTAATTTGGTATTTGATGTTCATTCCCAGAGAAACTTTTACTCCTCTGGCCATTTTTGCTCTTGGCTGTTAGAGGTCCGTCTGGTAGGATAGCCTGAGCGGTGTTGAGCGGTCATTAAAATTGAAGGGGCCCTAATTCTTGTGTGCTGGGTTGTTCCGTTGTTTATTATTTTTAACATGTAAGATCCGCTGCATCAAAGAAACCAATGAATAGAATAAAAATAGACTAATGATAATTGAGACAGGTGGCCCCATTTTGTCCCCCTTAAAGCCTCCACACGTGGCATGCTAAATTCTTATGAATCTCTTGGGCGGCACAAGTAGAAGATATGGAGGGCCAAGGGCGTCAAGGTATTGGAGCAGGGGTACTACGGTAGTCTGGGCATTCTATAGTCGTCGATCGCCATTTACTTAGCTGTCCTCCTTAATAGTTTGATTTGCACTTCCTACGTTCGGAGGCGGGCACGGAGCCGGTATCATCAGAGAGCAGGGGAAAGGGAAAACTCCTTTTAGACTGCGCGATCTGGGTATATTTCAAACAAGCCGCGAAGTCTTGGACAGTTCGTGCATCCGAAAAAACAGCAGTTTTCAGGCGGTCTACGCAACATGGATAGTTCCGTGCTCGCTGCCGGTAGCCAAAGAGAGGGTACAGACGAGGGGGACAACCGTCCCATCCGTCACTGACGTGTCTCTCTCGTGGCTTAGTGGTGTCCGGATGGAGCAGCTGGCGGCTCAAGGTCCGTTGGGCATTGAACCATACGGAGCATCTTCGGTAGGCGGAGAAAACATCAAAAGAGACGAAAAAGGGCAGAAGGGACTATTCAGTTTGAGGCTGATGTTAACGTTGTTTTAGGATTTTATCAACGACCCGAGCGCCGACCAGGGGCGATTTATGGAGTACTCCGTACATCATACACCTACTTCTTAAGTGTGTGGGGATCGTTCGATGCCAACGGCCACGCTCAGCTTTTGCGGCCCGCCAGCCTTGCGGCAGCGGCGGCGTATGTACTTGGGGGGTGGGGATAAGCGTTTGCTCCTAGGCGCCACCAATCTCCGGCGGCAGACCCCGTCAGGGGTTTTTTAGCTAAAATTTTCATCAAGATTTCTCCTCTTCAAAACATCAACTAGCAATGAAATTCAAAGGCAGTCATGATGATTACTTCCCTAATTCGAAGAATCATGAAACAACTTGAGATTAACATTTATAAGTTATTACCTTACAAAGCTATACTGAGAAATCCTGGCTTGAAATTTCAGTTACTATAAAACTTAATAAATCTTATTTCAGGAACTCCTTCAAGTCAACCTTAACTTAGACAACTTTTAATTTTTACTCTAACTTTAGAATAATAACTAGTGACATTTATTACAAGTAATAAATAAACTAGATAATTCTCACAAAAGGAAATTTAACAGAAAATGTAATTTCTTTATAGTAAAAGATTAATTAAGGCAACAATAAATGAATTGAAATATAATAAATAAATACCTAGAGAAAATTAACTGAATTCACCTTAAATATTCAATATACTAATTATTTACAGATTTAATACTTCTACTACTAATAAAATTAAGAGAGTAAAATAGTGCTAAGAAAGACTAAATTAGGGAGATAAGGAATGAAGTCAAGTTATTTAAATTAACAAATTCTTATTTACAATGGCAGGCTTTCATTATTAACTATAAATTATTTAAAGATTAGATAAGGAATATTATTTAGATTATGTAAACACTATATAACATTTAGAGAGATAAATAATTATAACTTGAAAAGTACTTTTTGGTACTATAATATTAGAGTTATATTTCATTCTTGAATAAATCAAACTTGATTTAGTAGTGTAAGTTAAGTATATTTTAAACTCTACCTTAATACTTTTTTAGTATCAAATATATGAAGAATAAGATTAAGTAACTATAATAGAAGATGAAGCACTAAAGTATAAAAAGTATACAAAAAAATGTCAGAAATTAAATAGAGACAATTTAGAGAGATATGGAATTAGAATTAAGTATGATATTTAGCTGTTCTAATAATGTTAAAGAATTTTAACAATATTGTATAATCTTTAAGTTGATGAGTAAAGAATAACTCTTTAATCTTATATCTAAAATGAGAAAATGGCTTAAAGCTATTATTTTAGCTAACAGTACAGTAATACTATATTAGTTAATAATATTAATATTTTCTCTTTACTTTATTTAAAATATAATTGATAAAAGTATTTTTAAATCTTCTATTTTTGGGGAGGCATATACTTTTTTTTCACCTTAGAAAAAAACTTTATAATATTTGTACATATCTGCACTGAGATAAGGGGAGGCAAAGATTAACTTCTATATCTTAAGTATATATTTGGGGATTAAGAGCAAATCTCTACTCTTTAGTACTACTAAACCTTTGTTATGGATCTTACCAAATGGTATAAGTCCCAGCTAGAATTCCTCAGTTACTTGTAAAAATGAAGCTAAAGCAATTGTATTCTAAATATGAGTTTGAGAAGTGTAACTTAATGGGGTATTGCTTCAACAGAGAGGGGGCAGAGACTTATTTTTCGCCTGCCAAAATACCCCTGCAACGTCCGTGCTTACCCGCAAAAAAATAGGGGGGGCAGAGACCTACCCCCCAAGTAGTGCGCACCAGGCGTTCGGCCACACTGCATCGATACCCGCTAGGCAGGAGTAGGTGAGCTAGGGTAAGCCATGGTTCACACCATACCCAGCCTGGCCCGGCAAGTGTCTCGCTGCTTTTAGTGCTAGTGCCAATAGCGGTGGGACAGGTGGATCAACAGCCATGCAGCCATATCGGCTTTTCATGCCTATGCTGCTCTGTTCGTTTATTATTCACGAACGCCACGCTCATTTCACGCCAAAGCAAAGGATATCTTGCGGCTCCTTCTACTCGTTCTGAGGACAAGCGATGCTTGGTACATATTCCAATATTCTTTGCGTTGCTGTCGTCTTAGCCGTCCTCCTGTGCCGCACTGGCGTCACTATTATTTTACCTGCGCGTCGTGCACGCACTGTCTCATTTCATTCTCGAGCCGCGCATGTTCATCAGCTACGCCACAACCAGGCCAGATCCTCATGGATTTGACTCTCAAGTTTCCACAACGAAGCAATGCGAGATGATCTTGCATGCCAAATCTGTCGAGTCGATCGTAGCCCCTGCTGAGCTAGGATGTTTTCCCAAGGAGGGTTGCTTCCTCGCTGATCTCTATGGCTGCCATGCAGCATTTGCAGCATTGTTTACCTGTCATACCCTCCCCCCTGGACCTTCTCTCTTCTCTACCTTTCACTTCTGTCGATCGCTGTACCTTTTCCTTGGGTTGCTCACTCTAAGTTTTGGCCCGCCTTCCCTCTCTGCTTTCCCTTTCACTCTCTTGTTTACTAAGCGTCAAAAATGGCGCCAGTATTCTTTCAGTCTGCCTTCTCGTCGGTACTCCTACCATCGTCTGTATGTACAGCTCGGCCTCATCGCAATTGGAACTGATTTACTAGGGCATAAAACTAGCACGTACCAGCTTACTCTTGCAAATGCTAACATTCTTCATGTACGAAGTCTCACAGTACCGGTAAACCTCCCTGGTACTTGGACATACCATGGATGTTACACGTATGTCCTTGCCTGCCCACCCCCCCACTCTTCGGGTCTGTCATTGGTGTGCTTGCTTCAACTATAGTGACATTGTAGAAGCTCGTGCCCTCACAAGTGCAATGTACATATAGTTCCATTTAGTTTCGCAACGCTAAAAATAAGCGACTAGAAAAATCGCGGATGAGAGATCAATTATATGGCTATCAAGGTACCTGTATTCTCAGGTTGGAGCCTAGAATCATTAGAATAGGGTGATTCCATAAATCGCGGATTTCTACCACTCTATATAACCTTCTATAACCCCAATGAAAGTAGTCATCACTCTAGACATACAAATTACCTGCAAAAGCTTTCAGGCTCTTACTGGGAGCAGAATCAATCAATAGAATTTTATTTTCAACAGGAAGGTTCAAGAGATGGCTAAGATGTATTCAGTAACTAGTAAAATTGTCTAAATAAATCCCGGTGTTGTGAAATATTCGAAGAACGACCGTTTCGCTTTCGACGGCAATTTCCGCAGCAAGCAAGACCAGCATTTCCTCTTATGTGCTGTAACATAGGCGCATCGAGGAGTTATATGAGCATGAATTTTACATTCTAGAAGTCCGTTGTAGCCGAAATGAAAAGCTGACTGCAAGAATTAGACCTCAGGAACTTTGCTAGACTGAAATATAGTAGCGTTCCGAAACTTTATGGCGGTATATGTACGCCAGCACCACTGCAATGAACGCCGAGTCGTGTATTGCATTCCGTAGCGTGAGAAACTTCATATACGGTAGGACAGGGTGCTCCTAGGAGTGCTGTAAGCCGTCCTTTCCACCGTTTCTCATGGGGCAACCATACACCTATGCGCATCTCCCCGCGCCCAAAGATACTGTATTTCCATTTTGATCAACCCCTAATCCGCGTACTTTCCAATCGGGTTTGAACTGACTAGGACTTTTGTGCTATCCTCTAGATTGCGGTAACACGCTCGCTAGCACAACGGCTGCCGCCGCAGATGGCGGTTGCAACATGGGGTGCTCTGGCAACACTACAGAGGCATGCGGCGGCCCCTTTAGGCTGGGTCTCTTCTACAGTGGCCAGGCTGCTCCAGCCGGTCCTTCCACGAACCCTGGGCCTGGCCTTTGGGCCTCATTTGGATGCTACTGTGGGTCCTACCCCACGGTTCTCGATTTTGGTATGGCGGTTTGAGTGAGCATCGTTGGTATGTTTGTTACACTTTGCGATATTCTCTTTGCTTTGATCTTTGCCTTAACGTGCCCAGAAGAGGTCGCGGAGAGTAAAGGGGTTAAGTCATAACCTGCTAGAAATATTTCCATGTAGATTCTCCAATCTTTTAGAGCTTGCGGTCGTGAGCATTACTGCGATGTGCGACCAGCATAACTGTCTCAACGCCACCGCTCATCCGTTTCCCTTGTGTGGAATTTCATTGCGGAGGCTCGCGTACATGCTAACTCTAAGCCACTGCAGGGACTCTGTCGCGGGGCGCACACTCACAGTCGCCATAGCTACAACAGGCGGACCGGCCGGTTTGACTGTCGCGCTCTGTACATCCACATGCCAATCAGCAGGCCATCTCCTTACTGGCGTTGAGTATGCTGAGGAGGCTGTAAGTTTTTTGCTTCCTCTCATTCTCGCCAAGCGCGCCATTTCTAACCGTGCGGCGAATGTGCATCTCTGGATTTCGACAACTTGTTTTCCAATAGTGGTGGTCCTGCTCCAGACGGGCCAGTCGGATGCAATATGCCCTGCAATGGGAGCTCATCGGAGTACTGTGGCGGACCGAATAGGCTGGACGTGTGTAACTTCAACAATACCATCGAAGGTCCACCCACAACTTCGTCGGCGACCCCGACTGCTGCTGTGACTGCAAAGGCTGGGTGGAACCTAGTGGGATGCTACACAGGCTCGGTCGCCGCGCGGACCCTTGGAAAGCTCATGACCGTTTCTGGTGGTACAGCAGCGATGACCATAGAGTTGTGCACAGCTGCGTGCCAAGGGGCTGGCTATGTCATTGCTGGCGTCGAATACGCCGGAGAGTGCTATGCGTTTTGCCGCTCCCCCCCTATTACACCCCCACTACTGTTACGACGAGTTCTCTGTCGGTGTCGATGACCTCGACGGCAGCTTCGACAGAGACGCCCGGTTGGTCTTTATTGGGGTGCTACACTAATTCAGTTAGTGCCCGCACACTAGGGATCCCAATGGGCGTCCCTAGTGGCCAAGTTGCTATGGATATCGAGTTGTGCATCGCTGCGTGCCAGGCTGGCGGGTTTGTCCTCGCTGGCGTCGAGTATTCCGAAGACTGCTACTGTGACAACACGCTTAAGAGCGGTGGCGGGTCTGCTCCTGGCGGCAACGCTCTCTGCAGTATGGCTTGCAGTGGGAATGCCCAAGGAACATGCGGCGGACCGAACAGACTAAATTTAAACAGCTTCGGCAGTGGGAATACTGTTACTACCGCCCTGGTCACAACGACCCTCGCCACGGCTACAACTCCCACTAGCACGGGAGAGCGCAAGTGGTCTTCCTCCAGGTTGGACATACAAGGGATGCTATGTCGGCAACACCAATGGTCGTATCCTCAGCGCTCAGAGACCCGATGATGTAGCGCTAACCGTCGAGTCGTGTGTGAAAACTTGCGTCCGGCTGGGCTTTATGGTCGCAGGCATGGAGTGCAGCACACAGTGTTTCTATAACAAATTTATTGTCAATGGAGAGACGCTCGCGGAGGACGACACGGAATGTGGTATGGCTTGTAGTAGCAATTCGACGGAAATATGTGGTGGGCCTAACCGCATGAGTATCTATGTAGATGGTGCTCTAGTTGTGAACCAGCCTCTTGCCGTCCAGACTGCTGGACTTCCTGGCTCGTGGAAGTATGGAGGTTGTATTCTGTAAGTCCCTTTCCCCGTCTCACCTCGGTAGTCTCTGTCTCGCCGACGAAAAATGGTAGCGATGGTGTCGCTGCGAGGGTGTTTCCATACCAGATTATCTTGCCGACCAACAACAGCTCGACGAACCGCCTCACTTGTGCTTAGAGCACGGCTACGATGCTGGTGGAATGGAGTACGGTGAAGAATTCTGTACAGTGTTTCTCCCCTGCCTGGTTGCTTCGCGCGCTCGCTGACGGAGTTCGATAGATTGTGGCGACGTTTCCAACGCGATAACCGCCAGCAACAATACCAAGCCTGAGGCTGACTGCGACATGGCCTGCTCTGGCAACGCGACGACTATCTGCGGCGCCGGCAATAGGATTTCGTATTATACGTGGACCGGAACACCCCTCCAAACCTGGAACTATGCCAGCGGTAACACCGCTGGTGAATACCAATTCCTGATCGGCGGCGTTGTCATCCCCCTTATTACCACCCCTAGCGTTAGCGGCAAAGCCACCTTTGTCGAAAAGTTCGGTGCCGGGCCGCCTAACTCCACAGGCGCATATGAGCTGGACGTATCCCAGGTTAGCAATTTCGGCGCTGCCTGGAGAACAATGCATGTTAGAAGCGATGTGTTCTGCTCGGCAGGACTAACACAGTTGGACGACAGATCAACATTGGAGGATGGTCGAACCCGGCAACTTATGGAGTGCGGTTGTATTGGCCCGATGGGTCGCCCGGCGTTACAGGCGTGAACGATTGGCGGGAGAGCTTCAACGAGGTTACTCTCTAGGTTGGACAGTGGTACCCAACTGCGATGATCATGGCAAACGGATCGATCCTCGTCGGCGGCGAAGACGGCTCGAACGGCGCACCAGTACCCTCGCTGGAAATCCTTCCGAAGCCGGCGGCACGGTCTCGTTCTGTGACTACCTCCTACGCATAGATCCGTACAATCTCTATGCTTACTTAACGGTCCTCCCCTCAGGTGGCATCTTCACCGGGTATTATAACAAAGCAAGGATTCTGGACGAACACACTTTCGCGACTGTAAAGACACTCCCGAACATTCCTGGAGCGGTCAATAACCTTCTCGGTGGACGCACGTACCCGTTTGAAGGGACCGCAGTCTTGTTACCTCAGTATGCACCTTATACAGATCCATTGACAGTGCTCATTTGCGGTGGGTCGACCCCGGGACAGCAGATTGCGCTGGATAATTGCGTGACGATTCAGCCTAAGGCACTGAACCCAATATGGGCCATTGAGCGCATGGTAAGAACACCATCGTAGATCTTCCCACCAAAAGTATCTCTCCTATTTTACTAGCGTGACCTATGCTTCGTTAGTCCTCGCAGCGCGTTATGGCATGCATGACTGCCCTTCCCGACGGCACTTACCTCATTCTTAACGGCACTCACCAAGGTACTGCTGGCTTCGGTGTTGCGTCCTCGCCCAACCGCAATACCGTCCTCTACGACCACACTAAACCCGCAAACTCACGTTTCAGCGTCATGGCGAACACGACCATCGACCGCCTGTACCACTCCGAAGCAGTCCTCCTCGAAGACGGGCGAGTTCTGGTCTCCGGCTCCGATCTCGAGGGCGTCCGCTTCGCCCAAGAATACCGCGTCGAAGTATTCATCCCACCATACCTCCTATCCGGGCTCACTCAGCCAACCTTCACGATCTAGAATAAGAATTGGTCGCACGGCCAGGCAGTTCCGATCGTCGTGACACTACACCAGGGCACGACGGCCACCGCGAAGGTCTCACTGCTGGCCGCCGATTCCAGCACGTACGGGAACAGCATGGGCCAACGGACTATCTTCCCAAAGTCCACCTGCACCGGGAATACGTGCACGTTCACGGCACCGCCCAACGCGCATGTCTGCCCGCCAGGTTGGTTCCGGGTTTTCGTCCCCGACGGGCCGACGCCTTCTGTCGCGACGTGGGCTCGTATTGGCGGCGATCCTGCGGCGTTGGGCAACCGGCCTGCGTTCCCAGACTTCGACGTGCCCAGCGTCTAAGTCGGGGATCATCAGTTTCGCTAGAACATGAAAGTCGGTTAAGTAGCTTTCAGACAGTGGTGGCTTACGCGGAAAAGCAGCGATATTTAATAGTTTAATATTTTAATACCTATCTATTATTAGTTTGTAAATAAGCATTAGGATTAAAGATTGAGTTTGGGTTAAAGATCGAGCCGGGGAGATTAAAGATTAAGTTTTCGCCCAGAGATAGGGTTTTCGCTTGAAGATTGAGTTCACTGGCTTGATGGCGCCAAAATGAGAACCGGGAAACTCGACGAGAGACGGGCGCCACGGTCAAAGCGCCAGGCACGCCCGACACATCTCCAAGCGCGAGGTGGTGGCATGGCGTACTCCGCAGCGGAGTCTCGAGTCGGATGCTCACCGCTACCTCAGCCGTATCCCCGCATACGCGAGAGAAAGCTTCATGTCGATAATTTCAACGAGTAATACTGTACGCATCCACTATTCCGTCTCTGCAGTAAGGTGCAGGAATCTCTGAGCGAGACGGTGTGTTCCATGTCTACCATACGCTACGTAACGCTCGCTATGTATAGAGTACAGAACCCAGAAAACTGTGTGCCCTAGAAATGGAAGACCCTATTGCTTCTGAGGCACGGTAAGAGCCGGATTGTGCCCATAGGTGACACTGGCTTGTATGTACAATATACACTAGAATCTGGGCGGATATACTTGACAGCCGTGGCTCACGATTACACACCTTAACCTGGACGTCTGGTCAAATCACAGGGAATCTGGGAGGATTTCAGGGGTCAGTTCATATAGCGGAGCATGCATATTCTCAGTATAAGCTACTCTGCGCGTTGTGGCACCTTGCTCCGACTTCAGCGTCTTGCAGGCAGGATCCGCACCACCGAATTTAGATGCTCGGGTCTCATGCAATGGTCTTCATTGCCGATTGTCACACGAGTAACATGACCTATTTCCTCACAGGAGTGACATGGAAAGGTAGCACCCCGTACAGCTACGCCGCATCGCATAAATGCTTTTGAATCCGGCTAGTCGCCCACATCCCACTCCAGGCAGTGCGGCGAGGTCTCAGAGCGCAAGAATGACTGGGGCAGCACAACCAGAGCCATAAGGCAAACATGCGGACTGACATGGTGGCCTCTTCCCTCGAAACGGACTTAGAAACCGCTCTCCCTTCACCACCAACACAATCCAGCGCCCGAAGAGACGAAGCGGACGCAGCAATCGTGATCCGGCGGGCGGGGAAACTGCCCCTAGTCACGCCCAGGGCCGCATGCATGTTTGTGCACCCGTAATGCAGGTGACAAACCGGCGAGCCTTTGCGTTGCAAAACTCTCGCTTGGGGCACGGCGAATTGAATCGGCAGGTTTTTTGCTAGTCGTGCAGCGTGGGTAACATAACTCCGGCTGAGCAGTCACTGCTGCTAACCAAGGCCATGCTTGGCCATTTCTACCATTCTAAATCGTTTCGTCATTATCGAAATTATTAAAATACCGCTCGCTGTGCAGCTTTCAAAATTGGGCGAGCCCATTTTGAGTTGTTGAATAGTGTTTTAGTGGCTTCAAAGAGGTACGCCGTACATTTGCACCTTCTGAGAGCCCTAGTACTCTCCTCTGTCTATCCTAGCTTCATGTACAACATACTCGGTGCGTTGCGCGACCCGTGTCAAACTTTCGCTGCAGATGCAAAGCGCACAAAGCGTTCTCTATCTTGCGTTGAAGAGTACGAAATAGAACATGTATGAGAGGGTAGTCATATGGCAGTCTTCGCAGTCAAGGCAAAAACGTAAAACACAAGCTCACATTGAGATCCTTTGAGTCGGCCTCCACAGGAATGCAAAAGTACGTACTGTAGCTATAGCCCCGCAGAAGAACGAATCCGCATCATAGATTGTATCTGAGCTGAGATAAGGAACCTCCTCTTCGCACTAATAGTAGTTCGCCATCAACACCATGCAGCACCGACGAAGCCATCCAAAGCGCTGGACAGTCCGTCTCGCGGACCCAAGGGACATTCCACGCCTCACAGAGATCTGCCTCACTGCCATGCCCATGGACCCACTGTTCCCCTACCTCTGGCCTAAGCGACATGAGTTCCCCAACGATCACCGATTCTACTGGCAGTGTAAGCTCGAGGACAATCTCTTCAATCCGCGATACGTCACCATCATCGCTGAAGAATACAAACCCGGCGCCGATACCCCAGAGGACTTCGTCTCTTTCGCCATCTGGGAGCGCAAATATGACAACACAGCCGCCAGGAACACGGCACCCGCAGTCGTCAGTCCACTTATTTGGCCTGAAAAGGCCGAACACCGCCTCGACAGTATAGATCTCCGTATGTCACTCCCTTCTCACCCCCCCACCCATCCCCCTTCTCCGCCGGTTCCTTACGAACTAAACCAAACCCGGAGCAGGCACGGCGCACATGCGCTACCACCACATCCTCACCACAGAGACCCTCCTCACCGGCCGTCGCGACTCAGCCCCTGCGCGCCTCTCCGCCTGTGATAGGGTCGTCGACAACGTAAACGTCCTCTTGGAGCGGGACTTGGCGGCTGAGCGGCTGCAGATAGAGCTTATCGCCACGCATCCGACATTCCAACGGCTAGGAGCTGGGTCAGCGTTGATGCAGTGGGGCTTGGATCGTGCGAAGCTGGAGCGGCTACCGGTGTCGGCGATGGCGAGTCCATGTGGAGAGAGGCTTTATCGAAAGAATGGGCTGAGTGAGTTCCACGGCAAACGGAAGTGGAGGATTGCCGTTGAAGGGGAGACGGAGATGGTCGAGTTTGTCGTAATGGTTTGGAGGAATGAATAACTGGCTCTGGTTTTGTGCCTTGGTTTCACCAGACTTAATTGTTAGCTGTCGTCTTTCGAATTCTTTTTACAATGGATTCCACATGGAGATAGATGCATGGATTCCGTAAGACGAATACTTGACTGATTGTGATATTTGCAGGCCAAAATGCGGGAATTCACACCAAATCCTCCCCCCTCCCCGGTTCTCCATCATTTCTATAGAAATGGAAGAAAGCCCAGAGTGGAGGGGCAGTCCCTCCCTAAAAAAAATCTTTCCAGCAAATCCACTCGGATGGCGTTGAGCTCACGCAAAACTTTAGAGACTGCTAATGAAATGTTTACTTCCAACCTCCAACTTCCACGAAATTCGGTCGAAACCTTTACTCAGTGCGAGGTACTTTCCTGGGAGGGAACAAAAGACGCATAACAAACTTGGCCGCTAGCTCATGACCTTGGCACCTAATCCGCGTTAAGTGGGGTTCATCCGCCGTGATTTGGAAGACGGAGGATTCCTCCATGCCAAAATGAGAGAGAAAAGAAGATATGGAAACCAAACACAGTTGAGATATAAAGAGAGAATAACTCACTAAGTTAGTTAATTAATTTACCGATATTTTTTCTGTTGTTGGATATCGTGCTTTTCAAGACTGTGTTTCACACTTACACTATAACAAAAGTTAGTAGGCCGGACCTAATAGGGAAGAAGACCTTGCGAAATTCAGAAAGATCTCCATAAATTGAAAACCAGAGGGATTGAAAGCGCTGTAAAGAAACAAATTGCTGGCAGCAGTGTAGAAGTGGGTGTATGGGCTAGAAAAAGAAATTACTGTCGATGCAAGGATTTTCACTTCTACGGCGATGCGAGGCGCAAAAGGCGTTAGATGTTTTATTTTCTAAGTTTTGTTTTTATGCTCGTCCTCCATTGAGGGGGATCGAAGGGTCGCCAAAAGCAAACATTCATACCGTCATCACGGAATCTATGCTTAGTACGGCGTCTTTTTCTTCAACAGGTATGCAAGAGAAGAAAGGGCGGATGGAAAGATGACGGGAGAAAGAGAGAAAGGAAGGACGGAGCGAAGAAAGGAAGAAGGAAGCAAGAAGGAAGCAAGAAGGAAGGACGAAGGAAAAAAGAGAGGATAAGAGAGGCCCGAAAACTGTGTTGCAGTTGAAAACGAAAAGTTAATGAAGCGTTCGAGGCACCTAATATAAAAAAACATTCCTCTTCATCCGTTCATACGAAACAGAGGCTGCTCTCTTTCGTGTTCATCCTGCTTAAACTTCTCATTTTTGTATTCGCTATTTCCCCCGAATATTGTCTCCCACATGGGAAGCAACCTCGGCGGGACTCGCCAGGACTGGTTTGGATCCCGGACGATGAGGCGTAAAATATGCCTTTTGCGCCCGCTATATACATCGTCAACATAACTATCCCTCGCGTGGAGTACTGTGAGGTTGTTGAACAGGCTGATGTATCCCTTCTGTAAGAGAACGGGGACAGAGCAATGCTTGGCTGTGTAGTGGATTGTGTCTAGCGCCTCTTGCTGGGATAGAGGGATTGGAAGGAGGCCTCCCTGTCTCAAACCGTCCTGCTCTCCGCTGACAAATGGCCTTCTGAAGCATTGAAGAGTTATCCGGTCATCGTTGTAATGCAGCAGAGGGAGGTTTTGGTTGTGGTGATTCGCTACCTGCGGGAATCTAAAATCTAGTCAGCTCAAAATCATCGAGTCTGCGCAATTACTAGCATTTTTGGGCAATTCACAATTCGAATTGCCAGTCCTCTGACAGCAGATTGATAATATCCGGTCTCTGCTGAGCTAATATGTTGTAGACGTGCCGAGAGCTAGCGTAATAGGAAGTGCCACCAGCGGACGCCATATTGAGAACGTAATTAGAGACAATGTCGCCCAGATCACAATGGAAACCTATCTCTTGCGTCGTCGTTGTTGGCGCGGAGGATTCTTGCCCAAATGTATTATCAGCTGCAACAATGTGATCTACTACTGGTCAGAGATTTGCTTTAAGTCTATATGAGGGGTGTCTTCTATACTTATCACGTTCCCATCCATGGATTGATAGGCCCGCTGACTGCCAATATAGCTGGATATTCCGGCACTGGGCGCGTTAAAATCGTACTCATCACCGTTTATTCCAATGTAAAGAGCACAGATGCTGCAGCGTAGAGACGTACTGAATTATGATATTTTGTAGCCGTGAGTAGTTGTCAGGATTCAGGCCGGTCAGGATGTAAATTCCAAAGCGGTTGTAAAGGCTTGCGCCTACTTGCCTGAGCTTCGCACTCAGCGATTGCGAAAGTGGAAAGTATGTGGGTGAAAGTAGCTTCGGATCGTAGCCCCTTTCTAAAGGAAGACTAACTTAGTGGGCTTCAATAAAATTCAGGGACAAAACTACCAGAGACTTGCCCTGAAACTGGTGCAAGGCATTTTCGATGGATTGGATATCGTCGTGCTTGAGCTCGCAAGTCCACTGTTCCGGGGTTCTCTCGATTGACTGGTCCCAAGTCGATTGACTATCGTTGGAGATAGGCAACCCAGGTTTTAACTGCATGTCTTGTTGAGTGAGTTGTTGACAACGTTGTTGAAATCGCAGACGATAGTATGGGTCATTTGGCACCTATCCAATTCATGCATTAGTTATTTAGGCTAGAAAAGCTGAAAAATCCTCCGTCAACTAATGTGGTGCCAATGTAATCCTTACTAGGGTAAATGGTACCGCAACAGCGGCATTTTGCTGGCTCGAGCCGGAGTAGAAGCCATACTGGTATGACATGTTCGGTAATCTTTTCACAAACAGAGATGATATACAATCCTTTTTGTAAGGTGATAGCAGAGGGGCTTTGAATATTCCCAAAAAAGCTGTCTAGCGTGAAGGCGTGACTTCTCCTGGCATCTCCGAACCATTGTCTCCGAGGTGGCCGACTGAAAAGCGAAACCCCCGCTTTCACGAGTTTCATTCTTTGGGGATAACCAGAAGAGCCTCAGAGGGAAATGCTCGTACGTGGGGCAACTCCATTTGTCCGGTGTCAAGCCCCATTGGATTATTTGCTAATACTAGTGTGGAGAAACCACTGTAGTGCTGTACCCACCCCTCTCTCTGGCGTTCTCGAACAACTCATCGGGATCTTTTGGCAAGGCTGTCCTCCGCGAACAAGCGATGCCACCACAACGACTGGTCTTCGAAATTGAGATGGACTAGTAAGTGTTTCTTAGTATTTGTTGCTCTCCAGGCAGCCGCATCTGTCACATGCCACGCGGGTTAGTAAGCTCGTATCTAAGGCATCAGGCAATGATGCAGCTCGCCCAATCTTTCTCACCTGCTTTCGCCTTCCTTGCTATCTCTTGCAGATGATTTAGATCGTCAGGCTTAACAATCGCCTGCGCTGCGACTTTGTCTACTGCCTCTGTAAATGGGTTTGGTGTACAAAACTTCACACAATATGTGTGAAAGTAATAGGTACATATCCTTGCTGAAGAGATCCACCCTTCCATAAGGGTATTCGAAGCCGATTTTATTTCGCTCGATTCATTCTGGATAGCTTTGTTAGTATTGGGTTCGAAAATAATAGGAAATTGAGGTAGCATTACGAGAATATATGATGGGAAGCCCTCTTGAATTTTGTAGACATATTCAAGGTTGAACATAAGTATGAAGCATGTCAAAAATACCTCCCATAAGTCTACAACGGATCCGTCGGTCTTTTTCTTCCGGATTGTTTTCATAAGTTTCTCAAGCAACTTGTCGCTATAGTGACACTGCAATTGAATAATAGCTGAGTCCAATTGGTAGTCCAGCAGAGGCGGGATGGGGTCAATTTGATGCAACGGTGAGTCTTCGGGGGCCGCCAATCGAGACTCTGGGGCATTTATCATAGAGCGTTCCGCGGAAGTGAGTCGACTGGCGAAAAGGATACGTAAGGCTTCTGCTGGCATAGAATTCTGAAAGGAGATCAGCTTCATATACCCCAGGCTAAGGGCGCGAGAGGAAAAGTAACTTACGGGATTCTCCCCAGCGTAGTCAAAGGCAAGATCCATTGTCTTCCGTGTTCCCAGATCTTTGATCTCACGCTCTCTTACAAATGAAGAGTAGAGGTAGGCCATTTTATCCTTTATAAAAATTCTAAATTTATCCGCAAGCTCTTCAGTCGTTTCTATCGCAGCCCAGTGTGGTCTTTCGGCTATAACAGTATTAGTTCCCAAATTTCAGCAATGAAGACATCAGTTCGTTATAGACTTACTTATAGCAAATCCCCTAGCCGTTCTGTATCTTCGAGACAGTAAGGTGTTGGGCCGAGGGTTGAATTCCCTGCAAACAACTTCCATTACCGGACCTTTTTCGTTAGCACCAAATTGTGGCCATGAATGGGAGAACTTGATAGTAAATTTTTGAGAGCTTTCGATAATCTCAACCGATGCAAGTTTAACGTTGCGCCAGATTGCGGAGCCTATGTATGTGATGTCAGATCTGGCTATGCAAAATCTTGGGCTTCGCTTCACAGGAGGATTTACTCATTCGAAATGATGCACAACTGCTTGTATCCAGACGAAAGCAGGGTAAAACATGTAGAGTAGCTTTGTTAGAAATTCTCTGGCACTCCAAACATGGTAATTGCGCCCAATTGCACTGTAACTTATTAGATTTAGCCCCTAGGATAGTATTTTGCAGAGATATTTGTGGTAGATTAGAATTTAAACACGACAGACCTTGCCTTGCACCAAACAGCATCGGAAGCAAGCCCCGCGTTGTCTGACTAGTGCCCTTTCTATCCTCTGATCTTCGGGCAACGCCTTTCTCTCCTTGTGGTATGTGCGGAGGCGAGCGTCTGATGCAGCTCGAGGTGCATTGGGGATGTTTGGTGGAACCAGCGCAGGCTCCGGGGAAGAAGGGTCAAGCGGCCCGAAGGATCTGGCCGTGGATATTGTGGAATTGCAAACGCTATCTGTGCAACGCCCTGTCTGAGTATTACCAGGTATGTACCTTTGGGGAGTCCTTCGGTTTGACGCGCTGGTAATGCTACGAGGAGCAGATGACTCCGAAGCATCTCCATCGATTCGTGAACGTAATGTGAAAATATTTGTGTGCCCAGGAAGTGCTAGGTTTGACACCTGGCAAGTCCGACCTCCTGACTCCTGTGTATGTGTGGAAGTGCCTCTCTCTACTTGGTTCAGAGAGTTATCGACGAGCGTCCAGTTCGTAACTGCATTGAGATCCATGTAACTTAAAATATCCTGATAGTCATGCGCAGGAGGCCCGAAAGGGAAATCAGGAGAAGAGGAATTCATCCCATGCTCAGATATTGTGGCCTCTGGCGCCGCTTGGCCGAGTCTTGGGCCGCGACTACCTCGGGCGGGCAATGTCATGTCTGTTATCGAGGGCACTGACGCCAGGTTTATGAGAACCCTTGGGTCGATATTACTCAATATATTGATCAACTAGAGCTTTTCGCAGTCTCCTGAGCTCAACGGGCACTTTATGACAAGTTCTCCGAGGAGTCAGATCTGAGGGCCTAGAATGCAAGTTAATGGCTTGGTAGGTAACCCAGGGGTCAATGTTCACCTCTCTAAGACTATATATTGTAGCAGTATTGTCAACACAATTTCAAGTTAAACTGGACCTTCAAGTCGCATCAAAGAAGAACTGGCGGGTTTGAGCATCAAAATCTTAGTTCCTCCGGAATAAACATTCCTGTTGTCTGCTTGATCGGTAGCGGAAAGAGTGAAATTATATATTCTACGACTAGTTCGTCCCTATCGCCATGGAGAAGACGTTCGCAAACTCGGCCGGCCTACATGTTTGTAAACATGCCTGACATGTCCTATTGATCGTGGGAGATCCTTGTCAATTGCGCCGGAGACGCACCCCCAGCTCTTGCATTTCGCCGGCTGCACTATCAGCCCAGGATGATGTGGCATAACCCCATTTGGAATGATCCAACGCCCGCTTTCTCATACATCTCTTATAGGCGAATCACATCTTAAGGCAGCATGTGCGGTCGGGATTGGGAGAGGGCGTACTGCGCCTGCCCATCGCCTTTAAAGATTCATGACACCGTAGATTGAAGGTGCGGAAAGGCTAGACCGTAAGCCTTACCTTAATAAACTTAAGGCTTCAAGGCATCGCATCCACCGCTAAGATTTTCTCTCCTGTCTTTGGTTGGTCAATGCCACTGTGGACCGCATATGACTAGGGGTCTTCGCTAGGCGGAGAATTCCACTAGATAACAACAGCCGCGTGGCGGATCGATTTCTGTGGAACTGCCCCACAACTCGCCTGCACAACTCGCCTGCTCAGACAGTTTACGCCTTGACTTGCCCACGGTCCTCAGATTGCCCCACCACGTGCAGATTACGCTGCATTGAGCATCACAGCTGATTGATTCAGTTATTATCACATGAATCTTGTGTATAATTGATTGGGAGGCCATGTAGTTTATTCGGTAATGATAGCGGGGAGCGTCGAATGTGGGCGAAACCAAGTAACTCTATAACCACACGTTAAGTATGACATTCGTTAGGCCCATATAACGATTTTGTGGATATGTGCGAATTATCTGTTTCCTCCGCCAGCGTCAAGTACCATCCTGTCAGGCTCAAACCCAAGTGGGTACTAGGGATGTCGCAGCAGTCTGAATAGGAACTAATTGCGGCGTAGCTGAGAAGCCGGTTCAACCATACAGACAGAAGACGCTTTTATACTAGGCCCCAGGGGAGGGCATGCAGAGACATGCACTGCGAGCTATAGAACCAGACAAGCCATTCAAGTCATGGAGAGGAAATCATTTGTGCACCTGACGGGCGTGGGGAAGTAGGATGGTTAAAATCATATACTCCGAGGCACATAGCAGGGTTTCAATGTGTGCGGGCATCTACCACTCTCTCGTCTGTCTAGATCTAATCTGATCTAAATAGTCTCGCATCAAGACTACACACCTACGGCATGCAGTAAAGCTTGGCTGAAGTAAGATTTTAACTACCGCTAATCAAGTAGAGTATGCAGCGGGAGGCGGAAAGTCTAAAACCTTCGTGTAGATTTGGATTAAAGTTTGTCAAATATATAGTGTGTGTAGAGTATGTACTTGGGGGATAGGCGAAAGTCTCTGTGGGTAAGCACGGACGTTGCAGGGGTGTTTTGGCAGGCGAAAAATAAGTCTCTGCCCCCCTCTGTTGGAGTAACACCCCATTAAGTCACACTTCTCAAACTCATATTTAGAATATAATTGCTTCAGTTTCGTTTTTACAAGTAACTGAGGAATTCTAGCTGGGACCTACACCATTCGGTGAGATCCGCACCGAAGGTTTAGTGGCGCTAAGAAGCAGAGACTTGCCCTTACCCTCTAAGTACATACTCAGTAACCTGCACTGCATACGAAGTACGAAGTAGTGGACTGAGTATTCAGTTTGTCCATACTCTATTGGCGCACGGAGAACTCCGTGCGAGGTACTGCGTACACTAGTATGTCGTGCATAGGTGTAATTTCCGGCTGGTGCAACACCGCATTTGCAACAGTTTCGCTCCTCATGGACCGCCATACGAAACCCGTGGCAATCCCGTCTTGTCGCGGGGGGGGGTGTGTCAACCGCGCATGCGCCATGTGGGGGCGGAGAACACATTAATGCAAAATACCAGCCCCTGCGCCTCGGCTCGTACCCATTGATTGACCACCACTGATTAAGCGCCAGACAAACAGAACACGATCCTCCCCTTACTGTTCTCTTCTCGCAACTATGGGAGCATATTAAAAGAACACTGTGTCTTCAAGCCATATTGCTCTCTAGGTACTGCTACTGAGTATGGAGATTAGCTTATTTTCGCGTGCCGTGCTCACAATTCTTACTTTGTTATATCTTCGCCGGCGTCTGAAGAGATATCTGGAATATCGAGTATGATAGAATTCCATCACTCTTGCTAAGCGTTTGGAATGGTGCTAACAGTTACGCAGTCGGACAGGGCGTTCGGCGCCCGTCATGGCTGCCTTCCTGCTCCAATGTTGAAGAACGAGTGGCCACTAGGCTTGGATCGCATAAAACAAATATTTGATGCGGACGCCGACTCCCGACTGATGGCGCTATTCTTACTTCATTTTAGGATGTGGGGTAACACGCTAGAACAGGTTTTTCTTGGAACACAGGCCTTTGGAACCATAGATCCAATTAATTTAGAAACTATGCTGTCGACAAATTTCAAAGGTACTGCCGTTCATGACGGGGAGCCAGCCTAGCAGTAAGTGTTAACTCAGAACAGATTTCGGGATGGGCCCACGACGGAAAATGACCTTTCCGCTTTTTGGAGATGGCATCTTTACCCAAGATGGACCTGCCTGGAAACATTCACGAGATCTTCTGCGTCCACAATTCTCGTACAAGCAGTATCAAGACCTTGGCGTCTTTCGCGAACATGTTGATAACCTCATCAGCAATATCCCAACAGACGGCAGAGTTGTAGACCTGCAGCCTTTGTTCTTCCGTTTAACACTTGATACAACCACAGCCTTTCTCTTCGGAGAATCCGTATACAGCTTAAACGTGGCCGACGCAGCTGGTGAAACGGTTTTTGCGCAGGCCTTCAATACTGCTCAAGAGTATATAGCCAAACGGTTTCGCCTTCAAGATCTCTATTGGCTTATAGGAGGGAAAGAATTTAATAATTCTTGTGCCTCCGTTCATAAATTTGCTGATGATATACTGGACCGCAGCCTCAACCTCGCTATAGACGGTAATCAAGAAAGGCACAGTCGTTATGTGTTTTTAGATGTTGTGGCTCGTGATGCTCGTGATCGCATAGCTCTTCGTCAACAGATGATTAATATACTTGTGGCAGGAAGGGATACAACGGCTTGTCTATTGTCCTGGACGTTGTAAGACCACTTTCACTTCCCCTCGATGGCTATTTGTATATAAATGTCACGGAACATTCAAGATCAGATAGATCCACTGACGCTCTTGGCATTAAAGCCGACTTCTAGTGCGACATCCTCGTGTTCTAAGCAAGTTACGAATTGAGATATCTTCCGTTATTGGTAATATCTCAGAGATGAAAAGAGCTGATCTTCAGAAAATGACTTATCTAAGCAACGTCCTGAAAGAGAGTAAGTCAGTGAGAATTGAATTGGGAATGATTGTCCGCTGAGTGGGGAAACAGCACTCCGTCTTTATCCCCCTGTGCCTGTAAATACCCGCACTGCTTTAAGAACTACGATCTTGCCTACTGGTGGCGGCCCAGACCGACTCTCCCCAGTTCTCATCCCACGTGGGGCCGCTGTGGCTTACAGTGTTTACTCGCTACATCGGCGCGCAGACTTCTATGGTGAGGACGCTGAGGACTTTCGGCCGGAGCGGTGGGACGAGGATATTGGTCTCTACCGAGACGAGATTACGACCAAATGGGGATATCTTCCTTTCAACGGAGGCCCAAGAACTTGTCTAGGCAGTGAGTCCTTACCTTCTCAAAATTGACCGATTCCACTGGGTCGTTCCAGTAAATTGACAAGCATGCCTTACATTGATAGTGGACTTCGCACTCACGGAGGCAGCGTATGCGGTTGTGCGGATCTTGCAAAGATTCCCCGTTATCAAAATGCCTGTTGATCAAGTCTACGAGAAAACAGGGTCAGAACGACAAACAATGACTATCGTACTCTCTATTGCAGATGGCTGTAAGGTCCAATTCGGATAGTTACAACAGTTTAAGCTGTCGAAATGTTGAGTAAGGAGAGACATGTATTCCAACGGAAAGACAGACGTTCTATTTTCGATATCTCTTGACATGCTTGTTTTAAATGCTCTCATTCCCATACTCTCGCGTTAGTTCAGAAGCTTCATTGATTCGTTGCGTCTTGAACATTTCCCTTGCTTTTTCCCATCTAAAAGCAATAGTTGCTGGGGCTCCTCGTGCATATCTCATTAATGCTGCTACCATGGTTTTGTATCCTGCCGAGCTTTTACTTTCGAATTTGCACATTTGTGAGTGGGTAGCAGGTATTCCACACCGGTCGGTATCGCCTATGATGGGTGCTGCCGACGTTTCATCTACTACCTAACGATTATCAGCGCTGTGATTCGACGTATGGAGTTTGAATTGAAAAATTCACATAGCCTTTGGTGGCTCCCATATCAGTTTTCTCTTGCTCCCAAAAGAAGTAAATATGGAATTGTTTCATGAGAGGCGCAAATTGATCCGTAACGTTTTGCAGTGTTTCTGAACTTTCCTGTAAAGCATCTAGAAGCTGGCCATCCGTGTCCCAGACCTTTGAAGGCGCAAGAGCATGGAGCATCCGCTGTCCAATCCCTGCTAAATTTGCTTTGCTGCTACCATTATGTGGTGTACCCATGAAGATAACAGCATATGTTGAAACAAAAATGGAGTGAAGATGCGCAACGTTCTTTGCCGTTCTGCTGGCTGAGTATGCTAACGCCTATGGAACTTGTCAGTATCTCGTCAAGAGGAAAGTGTAGGTCCTTTCTCACTCGTTTGACAATGATGCCCCCCAGAGAATGACATATGAATATTATAGGTCTCTCTGACGCGGACTCGATCTAAAGGTGTTACTTTCTAGCATTTAGAACACTAGGGAAAGAATACAAGATACTTACAGCGCGATCTGCCTCCAGTTGTGCAACAAGAGTTTGTGCATGCTGCAAAATTCGGTCTGAAGATGTACTTCCCAGCAGTGACGTAACGTTGGCGTTGTAACCAAAGGTTAGGATTCGTGCATTCTTGATAGCTTTGGGAAGTAGGTTTTCATCTTTGAGCCAGAAGATATTTGATTTCTCTGTGGTCCAAGTCTTGAAGGCATCCCCATTTAAACCATGGACGGCAACGATACTAGACTCCGATATTAGTCGCCAAACAGATACTTGAAACAAAGCTTTACTCTACTGTAGGATTCTCCCCAGCGAAAACTTCAAAGACCCCAAAATTTGCCTAGCTCAGAAGCACACGACATCAGCATCTATTAATCTAAAAATAAGGGCAGGTTATGTAACTTACCATAGAATAACGATTTAGAACCACTAAGACTAATGCTAAGCGATTGTCGTGTCGCTACGGCAAACGCCTGAAATACGAGAGTTTCGTAAAAAGGTAACTTGCTATTTTCTAGACATTAAAGAACTGAAATCTCGTGCTGTGTAAACGGTCACAACTGGCACTCAGACAAGAATGCGTGCGGCGTAGCACCAGGCAGCAACAGAATCGGAGTATGTTGTACAACAGCACTTGCACTTAGGGTGTGTGGGTAAGTCTCTGCCCAGCAACCACTCGCTTGCGCGTTGCTAGGCACAGACTTACCCTTGTGCCCTAAGTATAATCCTAACTTGATGCAGCAGCTGGCACCGAATTTTCCAGCGTTCCGAACCATTGGGAACCAGCAGTGCAGGGATGTCTATGGTGCATCCCGGTGGCCAAGCGTCATATTTGCAGATGAGCTGAGAATGCCGATTGCTCTATTGGGGGACCGAGGAGATCCTGTAAAGTTGGGCTTGGGTTGCGAAGCGAACCCACGTTCAGCGGCTGCTGAAACAAGGAGCGGTGCCATACTCTCGGCATGCAGGCAGTAATACAAAAATCAACTCATTGTCGGCACCCCACAGGTGGACTGGCCATCGACAATGCAATCTTCTTCGCCTGTGCAAGGCTGTCCCAGATGCTTAGGGCTTGTCGATAGACTTTCGGTATCCGTCTGAGATGCTTTAGTATGAGATAAACTTTCGGCTTCCAATTGAGCATTGCTTTAGCACGCTTCTTAAACTTGTTGACCTGAGCATGTTGTGACATCATTAAGGCCGAGGTTGCTGCTATGAGTGTGAAGAGCGTGAAGAGTGTGAAGCGCGTGGTCTCTGATAATGATGATGACGACGACGACGACGCCTCGGTAGACTATACCGTAGAGTAAGTACAACACTCCGAAAACAAACACATATCTCACACATACGTCTTAGTGTTGTGGCAATCCACGGACTGTACGAGAACGAGATAGATACCTGGACCGACCCTGAGACCGGCACGTTGTGGCTTCGAGATTTGCTCCTGCACCAACTTCCTAAGGCCCGGATTCTGATATATGGATATAAAGTGAATGCTCATTCTACCGAAGAAGGATCGCCCGATAGGATTCTACCGCATGCGCTAAATCTTATCGCCAATCTTCACGCTGATCGTGTTATCCATAAGGCTGTTGAACGACCAATTATATTCATCTGTCATGGTCTAGGAGGGATATTAGTGAAAAGAGCATTAACCTTTTCAAATACCAGTAAATCAAAGCAAGTTGAGCACCGACGATCGATCTTCACCTCAACCTACGCTATCTTATTCCTAGGGACTCCCCACTACGGAATCGGGAATGGGGCTTTGTCACTTAGTCCTAGCCAGCTTCTACCTATTCTAGCTAAGGACTCGGAGGTACTCCAAGATATTAATGATCAATTCGCGCCTTTGATAAAGCGATTTTCCATATACTGCTTCTGGGAGCAGCTCGAGAGTAATTTCGGAGGGGCGAGCGGTTATATAGTTGAGGAAGATTCTGCAGCACCAGCTTGGGAACTTTTCGACCGATCTGGTATCTATGCCGATCATTCCCGCATGTGCAAGTTCACGAGCATTAGAGATGACAGCTTCAAGGTTATCCTTGCCGCTTTGATAAGATACACTGAAGAAGCGCCAAGTATTGTGAGGGCAAGATGGCGCGAAGACAAAGCACTTCTTGCAGAAGAGCGACGGGGAGAAGCGAAAGAACTGCTGCGTCACGACTCGGACTTATTCAATAGTGTCGGTCCTCCGGCAGTAGAGAATGAGCATTTTATCGTACCACGCAGTGCCAGTAGCATGTTCACAGGAAGGTCTGAGATTGCGAGAACTCTCAGGCAGAAGATTATTTCAACACAAGCTCGAGACGGGCATCGACAACACAAGATATTCGTATTGTACGGTTTGGGGGGATCAGGCAAGACTCAGTTCTGCTTGAAATTTGTTGAGGACAATCGCCATAGGTACGTGATCAATTAGGGATCTGTAGTTTGTGTTACTTGAGCGCATAACACTATTTCTGGTATCAGCATTGGATGCTAAGTGATAGCTTTATTTAGTTTCTGGGGAATCTTCTGGATCGACGCAAGCAGTAACCAAACCGCAGAGGCAGACTTTGCGTTTTTGGGCGGCCTTGGAAAAAAGGATAGAACCTTTGAGGCGGGGAAGCACTGGTTATCCAACTCTCTGAAGCCTTGGCTTCTAGTAATTGACAACGCCGATGATCCAGAAATGGATATCTCGAAGTACTTTCCATCTGGTGGCAGAGGCCACATTCTGATTACCACTCGGAACCCTAGTAACGTTGTACATTCGACGATCGGCGATGTGAACTTTCGGGAAATGGATGAAGAAGATGCCATCACCCTTCTCTTGAAAGCCGCGGGTGCCCAAGGCTGTATGGATCTAAAACAGCGAGAAATAGCTAGGCCGATTACTGACGCTCTAGGACGTCTTGCGTTGGCACTTACCCATGCTGGGGCAACGATCAGGCGCAATATGTATACGTTGGAGGGTTACTTACCGGAATACTGCGCACATCGGAGTGAAATGATGCGACAAGACAACCTTCGTAGTGCAGACCAATATAAACTCACAATTATCACAACATGGGAAGTTCCGTATGGACGAATTAAGCAGCGGAATACAACAGCGACAATTGACGCAATTGAGATACTTCATGTCTTCGCGTTTCTTCACTTTGAACAGATTCCAGAGGCCATGTTCCAGAAAGCTTGGAATAGTATGCAAAGTTCCAGCATCTCGGCACCATCAGAGTCAATCTTTGGAAGTTTTTGGTCTGCTGCTACGAAATCCAAGCAGCAGCCGATTCTAGATATTCTATGTCAAGCTGGACCAACTTGGAACAAGCATCGCTTTCTCATAGCCCTCGCAACTCTCTCTGAGCACTCTTTGATATACCACGATGCTAAAAAGGGTATGTGTTCGATGCATCCTGTGGTGCATGCTTGGGCGCGGGATAGACTTCAGCCAGAAGAGCAAATATATTGGCTCAGAGCTGCCGCAACTATTCTCGCAAGTTCAATCACATCAGAACTTGAGGCTTCTGGTAGAGGATATCGACGGTCATTGGTGCCTCATATCGATTCTTGCCTGCAGGGCAAGAACGCCGAGTTGCTAGGCTATACCGAGAACAATTTCCAAGCTTCTAATGCTGTTAAGTTTGCGTCTCTATATGCGGAGAACGGTCGTTGGAAAGTAGCTCGTACGATACAGCAAAACATGGTAAAATTAAGAATGAAAACGTTGGGTTCAGACCATCCCGAGACGTTGCAGATGATGACCGACCTTGGGTGGACATATTGGAACCTGAGCAATATAAAAGAGTCATTGCAGATCCAACTCAACGTACACGACACGACAGAGAAAACGTTAGGGCCCACAGACCCTAGGACACTAAAAGCAATGGACAACCTCGCGCGAACGTTCTGGTTATTGGGGGATAGAGAAAAGGCCAAGATTTTTGGATTGAAAGCGGTAGATGGACTAAAGAAAACCCTTGGTCCTGTTGACCCAGCAACGCTCACAGCGATGGCTAACCTCGGTCGCACCTACATACACCTTGGCCAGCCCCATCAAGCCCAAGAGTTATTAGTTCAGGTTTTGGAGACTAGAAAGCGATTTTTTGGCACCAAACACGAAGATACGCTCATGGTTATGGCAGATCTAGCCATGAGTTATTTACCCCTCAAACGTCTGACTGAGGCCGAAAACCTCGCTACCGATACACTAAGAGAAAGGACGAATATCCTTGGAGAGGAACACGCCTATACATTGTGGTCTGTCAATGACCTCTCCAAAATCTACTGTGAGCAAGGACGCACGAGCGAAGCTGTGAAAATGCTAGAAGATATTGTACCGATAGTGGTAAGAACGTTGGGAGACGGGCATATCGGCATGTCTATGACAAGATTCAACTTAGCTCGCGCTTACATCGCCCAAAGCCGCTTCAGTGACGCCGAGGTAATCCTAAAGAAGCAGCTAGAGTACCTCAGTCCGAGACACCCTGATTGGATGATCTCGATGCTAGAGTTAGGGCGGGTTTGCAGGCACCAAGGGTATGTAGAAGTGGCCGAGAAGAAATTCCTCGAAGCGATCGAGGCCATCATAAAAACCAAAGCCCTGGGCTTGCAGCACCCACACACTCGGTCTCTAATACAACAACTGACCGAAATGTATAAAGAACAGAACCGACTGGATGAAATTGGGAAGCTGGAATTAAAGATAGCATCGAGTATGATACTAGAATAAAGTCCCATGTTCTACTGCTGAATTTTCGCTGAATGCCGTGATGTGGAAGAGCTTAACATAGCTTATTACTGCTTTTAGCTACCCAGGGTACCCCGCAAAACTCCGGACGACGCAACATAATACTGGCAAAGGCGAGAAATAATACATCATACATATAGAGTATACCTCCATGTGTCCCCTTTACGACGCTAATTACAATTGACATTCTTCCTTGCAGTCGGCTCTCAATTAGGATCCAGGTTCTCAACCCCGCAAACTACCAACACCCGCGTTCACTTATCAATACAGTTAGGAAAGTTCTTCCCATCTGCCATTGACATATCCAAGCACTATCATGACTATTCCTGCAGCAGTTGGAATTGCTATAGAGGGACCTTGCACACCTCGTATGAATGATCACGTAGCCTAGCAGACGAAACACAAAGCACATACGCCCATGTTCATGAAACCACACTGACTAACAGGCATACCTTGAAAACCTGGTGTGAAAACGCCCTAAAACCCCCCATTCTCCTTCACCAATTCAGCACTCACCAACCCCGCCACATTCCTTCCCGCCCACACACCAAGCTCAAATGAACTCCCCACTGCCTCTACCGCACTGGTATACCACAACGACCTCCCCACTTCTATCGCAGGATAGCTCGTCTGCGAAAACAGCCGTGGATATGCCTGCTGCAGATGGGCCCGATAAATCCATGTTATAGAACTACTCTTCTGAGTATCCCGCCAGAGCTCGTCGTCCTCCATCTTTCGCGCGGATAAGGCACGGTAGAGGTACTCTGTGATGACCCCTCCTCCGTCCTCGGAGACGCGGGGCATCTCTTTGACGAGCGCGAGTTCTTGGAGCCCAAAATCCGCTATCTCTCCCTTAGGATGCCCGGTTACGAGGATACGGCGGGGGAGGTCTTGGCCCGGGTTCATACCGAAATTCTCTGCGGCAATTTTTTGGCCGGAAGTCCAGAGCGTGATGTGGCAGGATCGGTAAGGGAGGACTTGAGGGATTGAATCGGTCGTTACGTTTCTGAATTCTACTTCTTCAGGGGTGTAGGGAGCGGCAAATATCACTTTCCCGTACTCTTCGTATTCAGGCTCAGCGGTTTCGCGGTCGCTTCCTGTTCTACGGGAGGCTAAGATCCATTTAGATGTGTCCAGGGGATTGGGGCGTAGCCCGAAGACTTCCGTGCTCAGTCTTAGATTAGCTTTACTCCTGTGAGCCATTTCCTCTAGGATCCGTAAGACCTGTCCACCGGCCTTAGCGACCCCTTGATCACCGTCAAAGATTGCAGTCGCGACAGCAAGGCCGCTGAGTTCTGCGACGTCCTGGCTGATTCGCTTCCGCGTCTCAGGAAGGATAACCTCCTGTTCGTAGATCTCGGAGATTCCAGCTTCCCGGAGACGGTTTCGCCCGCCTGATGAAGTTTCCATAACCAACCCGAGCTTGTGGACGACTCCCTGAAGGCTTTGGAAGAGACATAACGTAGGAGATGACAATTGCTCTAGCTTCTTCATAGTGTTAGCAGCAAGATTCGTGGACCTGCCTGGCGAAAGCCCATAGTGATAGAGCTGGCCGAGCCAGGAACTCCATGACTGCGCAGAGCTCGGCCGGGTCGCCTGAAAGACCATATGCTCGCCATCGAAGCTAGGTGCAGCTTAGCTAGATGCGCGGTCCTAAGGCACTGCTATGCACAGAAGAGAAACTTACATTCCAACTTGCTCGACATGATCATAGAAAGCTGGGCCCACTCCAATTTGCTTCGCCCATTCACTTAGAGTTTTACTAGACGCCAAAAGGTGATTACCAACAATCATCTCTGGCTCTACCTGACCAAAGGAATGGTCATTGTGAGGAAAAACTGAGGCCAGCGTAGCTAATCTGCCACCAATAAATGCGTTTCGCTCAAAGATCGTGATTTCTATCGGTATGCTCTTTCCTCGAGCTAAGCGCTCAAGATGGAATGCAGCTGCTATACCTGCTGGCCCAGCACCTGAAGTGACAGAGCTCAGCATAATTTCTCGAGTACAAGGGGCAGAACGGAAACTGGAAATACCAAGTTGAACATACCGATAATTGCTACTGACCTCGGCCTCGGTAGCTCCGTGGTAACATTCCTGAAGGTTGCGAAACTTATTCCAAATACCATCAGAGCAACCCCTATGAAGGCTAGTAGCGCGAGTGCGACGCGTCGGCAGTCGTCGCTCGTACACTGTTCTTGAGCAGGTTGGCTTCGTTTCCAAAGAAGTGGAGTTGTCTCATATTTTACGGACGAGTCAATAGATGAGTAGCTCGGCGGAGGGTCTTCGTTTTTGTTCTTGTGGGCCATTTATTAGGCGGGTAATGTGCTAGCGTTGGGCAGAGTTGAGGGGAGATAGATATGAGGATGTAGATAAGAGTGGGTGCAAGCCGATGCCTTGGGGCGTCGTGCGCTTGTAAGCATAAGCAATTTTTGTACGACCATGATTTAGGAGGGAATCTAAGGGTGTCGTGCTAGCTACTAACTACTATGGAGAAGAAATCATTTGTGCATGATGAGCGCGGAGTAGTGGGGTGGTTAAACTCATATACTCCAGGGCAGAGAGCAGAGTTTCAATGTGTGTGGGCATCTAGCCATTCTCTCCTCTGTCTAGACCTAATCTAATCTACATACTTCGTAGTTCCTACAAAAAAGTATTTGCTTAGTTACTACACACAGTAAAGCTTAGCCGAGGTAAGCAGTTCAACTACCGCCAACAAAGTACAATATACGGAGTGAGTCTACTCAATAGAAAAGGCCGAGAAGCAGTTTCTCGAGGCGATCGAGGCTATCATAAAAACCAAAGCCCTGGGCTTGCAGCACCCACACACTCGGTCTCTGATACAACAACTGACCGAAATGTATAAAGAACAGAACAGAATCGAATTTTCGCTTAATCAAGTGACATGGAAGAGCCGTGCATACTCTATGTTCCGTAGCTTATTACCTCTTTGGATGCGCAAGGTACCGCAAAGCGGCCAGAGTCTCAACACTACGTGCGATTCGGACGGTGCGACATAATATCGGATTGATTAGAAACAATTCATCGTACATACGGAGTATACGTCTATATGTCCCTTGTGCGACTCCCATACCCTACTTTCTACCAACACCCACATTTACCTATCGTCAGTCAGGAGAGCTTTTCCTCGCAGTTGAATAAAATCATGAGCACAGCATTGAGACACTTTCCTCGCCTCACCTGGCGCGGGTATACATGTACTCTTCCCAGGACAAAGCCGGGAGCCCTGGTTCTTGCTCTACCTACTGTCCGCGCAAAAAGACGCCTCTCATCCTCGCAATTCCATAGCAAAGCTCCCTCTACGCTTCCAGATCCTCCAGCAGGCGATCCTCTCGGGGTCAAAGGTTTAAATACTAACTTAAATGTGGGATTGGCGAAGCGATTACCAGAATTCAATCTCGATCGGAAAGTCGTTCTGGTATCTGGTGCGGCGAGAGGATTGGGGTTAACGCAGGCAGAGGCGTTGTTGGAAGCTGGTGCTACCGGTAAGTGGGTTTTTAGCAGAGTCCCAGAGCTCACCTACGCGCATAGAGCCTTGGAGACAGAAACAGATCCTGTTGCATTGAAGTTTTCGTAAGTACTCGGGATCGTGTCATTGCCATGTCATCGCCATGACTACAGGGCATGGAAAGGATTCAAAACCTCATACAATGCCGCAGAATCTCGTTCTTTTCATCTCGCTTATATCGCAAGAAGGGGCGGAAAAAATGAGAAGACAGAGCGAGGGGCAAGCTTCAAGGTTCTGCAGCGGTTGTTTTCATAAAATGGAGAACCTGTCCATTGACAATTCATCTTCAACCATGATTACGCAGTATACGCACTGGACCGCCTTGAAGAACCCTCTCCAGATTTCTCCCGCGTCCAAAAGCGGGCAAGCTCTGAGCTCAACACGTCCTTCCACTACCGCCGCGTCGACGTCCGCGACGTCCCGGCCCTCAACAAGATCATTGAGGATATCGGCAAGGAACATGGGCGCCTAGACGGCTTGATAGCAGCAGCCGGCATCCAGCAGGAGACACCCGCCCTAGAATATAAAGCCGATGACGCGAACCGGATGTTCGAAGTCAACATTACCGGTGTATTCATGACTGCGCAGGCAGTAGCAAAGCAGATGATCGGGTTCGGGAATGGGGGAAGCCTTGTCTTGATTGCGAGTATGAGTGGGACCATTGCGAACAAGGTACGCTTTGGTCTCATGTCCCCCCTCTCTCATAATTCCCATATGCATGAACTGCTACATATTATCGAACTCTAACCCCTCTTTCTTGACAGGGACTCATCTGCCCCGCCTACAACGCCTCCAAAGCCGGCGTCCTCCAGCTCGCCCGCAACCTCGCCTCAGAATGGGGTGAACACGGAATCCGCGTCAACAGCATTTCCCCGGGCTATATCGTGACGGCGATGGTGGAGGACTTGTTCATGAAGTACCCCGAAAGAAGAACGGATTGGCCAACACAGAATATGCTTGGGAGACTGAGTCAACCGAGGGAGTATAGGGGCGCCGCGGTATTTTTGATTAGTGATGCGAGTAGTTTTATGACAGGAGCGGATTTAAGAATGGATGGCGGACATGCTGCATGGTGACTGAGGGACGGTGTACACGCCATAATTTTGCCATCGGCATATGAACATGAAATAGATCCAAAAGCCCCAATCTAGCGGCCGGATGTGCACCTTTTGTTTGGAGTACTCTCTTTCCTTAGCCCAATTTTGGAAAGTGCGGCACATAAAATAGAACTATAAAATGCTTAGTAGAGAGTGAGCAAAAACTGCAGCCAGAGAAATGTGCTACAAAGGGAAGTGCGGCCAAAACGCAGTAAGAGAAGTGTGGGAGATAAAAGGTGCTGCAGGGGAAATATGTTGTAAGTGCGGTCGACTTCGTACTTCTGAAAATTCACTAGGAACATGTGTATGATTCTATCGAAAGATTTGGAGCTCGAGGGACGCAATATTACGAACTACACATAAGTCGATCACAATCGCACACAATCATGGTCTGTTCTCAGAATAGAAAGATGGTTTTGCGTTGCGCGCTCTTCGTATGTCTAAATCCAGTAAGAACAAAGACTAGGGACTATTTACACGAGTGAAATGGTAACGATGCACAAGATCTACTCCTTACATACTCGGAGAAGGAAGAAGATACGTAATTTTTCTAGCGATCGGGGAACTGAAATCCCAACCCAAGTATATATATATAAGAACAGATGGGTAGCCTTACGCTATCTCTTCTCCACGAGCAGCACATGCATAGCAACATACGCCAGAATGATGAAGCTCCCTAGAATGCCGATCGCCGTCAGTCAAGCCATGCGAACCGATATCATTGGGACAGAACAAACCTCCAAACACACCCAAACTAATGACATCGCGCCGTAGCGCTGTATTAACGAATCCAAACGAGCTCAAAATTGAAGCTCCTGGGACCTCAATGTCGATGCCATACCTGGAGTTGAGGTTAGCCTCTGGTCTTTGCTTGGGCTGAAGCACGCAACTCTGTAAGATGTATTCAAGGGAAACTTACTTATGATCCACGAGAGTGAGATATTTAACCTCATTCACCAAGAGAGCTTCAAATGCGTAGTGAAAGATTGAAAGCTGGGAGAATAGTCAGCCCCGGCGCGTCAAAACTAGCAACGAAGTTTTACTTACATCCTGTAGCCATGCAGCGGGCGCCGGTATCGCTTCTGTGTCAAGCGTTAGCTCGTTCAACAGACTCGCGTACGGCCACATTTACTGACCTCTGTTGAGAAGTAACCCTGCAAACAATAAACTGAACAGCATGACCAAACTACCAATCAAGTTCGCAACACCACCATCTTTGATGACGATGCCAATGAACAAGCAGATAGCTGCTGCAGCAAGGTTGAAGAGTACTAAGATCAGGATAAACTTCAGAAATATGGGCCATTCGGGCACTAAACGAACCATGGGATACATGATAGATCCCATGATAATAGGAGGGAGAATTCGGAGTGGCACAATATCAAAAACAACCTATGTATTATTAGTCAGCACGTCAACTAGGACTAACAGATGAATGTTACCTTTGCTGCGAAGTAAGTGATTGGTGTATAATAGCCATTTGCTCTCTCTCTCAAAAATAATAGCCTCTCAGAAGCAAATACCGTTAAGGTTGTTAGGGTGCTGAAGCCGAATAGAGCTAGCATGAAGAAAAAGAGACCCAGTCTATTTTGGAAACCTTTAATGTCGTCTGTAAGAGCGTAAAAGAGATATCCAGAGAGAACTAGTTCTGGTTAGCTTCGCGTTTAAAGGCTTGGATATCTACTGACCTGCTAAAAGTACAGCCATAGCATAATGGGTAAGCATTAGCATCGGATTCCTGTATAAATTTTTCCATGTTCTCTTCGACAAGATAATAAACTGACGAGTCAGTCCAATCCGCTTATAGCCTTTCATGGGACCTGAGAAAATAGATCCATTCTCTTGCCCTTGGATTGAGCTACTGCTTCTTCCGTTGGCAGCCTTAGCACCAGAAAGAGCAGTTTGAATATCCTCTCTAATTGTGTGGGCAACGTCTGAAGTCCCATAACTTGCCACAAGTACATCCAAATCGGTCCCCGTCCCAGAGGCGGCTGGAGGCAACATGTCTGGGTCATCAGAGTACTGGGGCTGACTGTGGCTACGACGTGAAAGCTTCAGCCACTGTTGTGTGTTCTTCCAAGTGCCGTCGAGCGGCGGTGATTCATCGTCAGTCCGAGGCGTTTCAGGGGTAAATGAACCACTTCTTTTCCGGCGGGTGTACAATTCTCTGTCTTGCTTTTGCTTAACTGAGTCTCGGCGCTTTCCTTTAGGCCTCCTGGAGGAGTTGCTAGGGCTACCAATGCTACTATTGTCCAGGCTTTCGTTGGAGAGACTTGGAATTGATTTGACCGCTCTCGTGCTACTGGAGCCAGTACGGAGGCCATCGTCATCTTCTCGAATAAGTGATCCATCTTCAATCAAAAGTGTGTTCGACGTGCTTGCATGCATTGTGAGATCGACGAGATAATCAGCGATGTTGAACCCTGGAGGGCAAGAGTAACCAATATGATCGAAATAGCTCTGGCATCGTGCAAGTTCTCCAGAATAGACCATTCTACCCTTCGCTAACAGAATAAGTTGATCGAATAGGGCGACAATATTCGACCTTGGTTGGTGGATAGTGAAAATTACAGTCCGATTATAATTCTTCGCTAGGTTGACTAGGCATTCCACAACGTTGAAAGCATTGAAAGCGTCAAGGCCACTCGTAGGCTCGTCAAGAAACAGAATACTTGGGCTAGTGACCAGTTCGCATGCTATCCCAACCCTCCGTTTCTCTCCTCCGGAAATGCCACGACCGTTCCCTTCTTCTGATCCAATGATCTGATCCTTAATGTGCAAGATACCGAGTTGCTTTTCTACTTCGTAAACTCTTTGCTCTTTCGCGGTGTATCCCATATCTTTTGGTAGTCGGAGAAGAGCGCTTGTCAGGATAGTCTCGTGAACGGTCAAGGTTGGAAGCATCGTATCCTCCTGATCGACAAACCCAATAACGCCCCTAAATTCGCTGTCCGAGACTGTTTCCCCATTGATGTAGAATTGACCATCAACTGACCCACGCTTATTCTTCCTTGCTAGTATGTCAAGGAATGTGGTCTTCCCAGCACCAGATGCTCCCATTACGGCAAGTAGTTGTCCAGGATGGGCAGCCCCTAGAATTCCAGATAGTATGTATTTACCATTGAGTTGATAAGAAACGTTCTCAAAAGACAGGGAGGCGGGCTTGTGGTCCGTCATGAGCTTGCCAGACTCATCATCCAAATCATCGCTCTGCGCGATCGGGCCATATTTTTGTTCTGCCCGTCTTGACAAGTACCATATACCTAGGACGACAGCGACAATAAAAAGGGCTGAACCGGCAATTACGCCAGCTATGAGTGGTGTATTGATCTCCTTGATAGGTCGCTTGTACCCGGGAACTTCGGTTTTATATAGACATTCGCCAAAGCCGCAATCGAGAGTGATACTCTCATCGCCGAAGACATTTTTTATCAATCCATTCATGGCTGGTTCCTCGAACTTGCAGCCATCAGCCGAACTGCCACTATCTGTCTCCAGGCACGTGAATGAAGCAGGACCCTTTATGTCCTCCTTCAAAAAATCGCTAATATCGATAGAGTCTGGCGCTCCACAAAGCATTCTATCCGGAACACATCCACATTTAATGTGCTCACAAGCGTAATGCGTTCTATTCGTGCTGTATTGATTGTCGGCGTCCCAGTGACAAGTGTTCAAGGCGCAGTAAAACGACTCAACTTGATCCACCCAAACTGCAAAGCGTTAGCTGGAGGCTCGTGAGAATCGGGCGGGTCCCTTACATTGGAAGTTGCACTCCTCCTTCTCCGCGTTACATGAAAAGGTTACTTGAGGCTTCTTCTCCTTAAGCATGTCCACAATCTTTCTGTTCGTTACATCGCACATCTGATAGTTCTCCTTCACGGCTATGCCTCCGCTGTAACAAACTCCATCTTTGCCTTCGGGCATCAATTCATCGCAAGCTTTGTCAGTCTTACACACTGTATATTATCGATATTAGCTGAGCCGCATCCCGAAAAAACGGTAACGCGCAGCGTATAGCATACCGTTACAGTTTATGCCGTCCCACCCTTCCTTACAGTTGCAATACTTTTCTGACGGCGGTCTAGCCAATCGGTCTTTACCATCACTAAGTGCTCCGCATACTACAGCAACAAATCATAATTAGTTTCTTCTCGAGGTCTCGAGTGTGCCGTTTCGGTGTTACATACCTGGTTGAGAACAATCGTCCCCCCCGAAGCCTGGCGGACAAGCGCATTTCCCATTGTATTTGTTGCAGCCCGCATACTGATGACATTGGAATGCAGGGAGAAGGCAGTTGAAGCTAAGGTGCAGTACAGTTAGCTCTTTCCGATAGCCTCGTGCATCCCAAGCGACGGGGCATTTCACAGGAACACGCAAATCAAGTCCCTACCATGGAGGGCATTCAGCCGGTCGACTATCTCGGAAAGCTAAAAGATCAGGAAAGTTTTGTATTAGACTAACGTCTTGTAGTCCGCTCACAACCCATGATAGCGTAAAGGCCGCGGCGACAGTTGAAGCCCAGCCTGGTCGCATTTGAAAGCCCGAGGTGGCGTGTAATATTATCTAAGGTCTCCACACGAAATATGCGGTAATGATTGAGGCTTTTGTGAAGAGGGGAAGATAGAAATGAAAGGAACGAAGTCTATGTCGGGGTTCTGAAGGTGAAATGATCTTGGAGTGATATGATCGCAATTGTGTCGTAGATGCCACATCGATCTTTAGCGGGAAACGCACGGGCTTGAAGTCAACGCGGGGGGTTACGGAGTACTCCGTACAAGCTGGTCTGAATCGGGAAGCTTACTTGCGACCGGCTAAAACTTCCAAGTTTTCCAATAAGATCAATAACGTGGCATGCACTTTTTTCTCACGCCCTTGGCAGAACGTTGTCGTCCACAGGTACTCTGTATCGCCTTGCCATGCCTACTTATAATATCTCGCCCTCCAGGGACGCCGACCAACCATGAAGGACAAAGAGAAGTTCCCGAAAGAAGTCAAAATGGTGAAGATCAAGCCTTTCGGTGTTGAAAGAGCAAGTTACAAAATTCCTCATTAAGAGCTGTCGCACAGCCAGAGCAAGCTAATAGTACGGCTCCAGTGGATGGATACATACGAAGAAACATGCAAATACAATATTGCGGAGACATGCTGCGCATCGCTTTCTATAACAGACCTAATAGCTATGTCCAATGACAAGTCCAGCAGCCCACTGTCACTGTCACGAAAGCTCACCTATGGGAGTATCCCCGGTTCGGAACAGTTACGCTCCAACATAGCAGCTCTATACCCCTCGCCGAAATTATCTTCGGATGATGTTCTCGTTTCTCCTGGGGCAATAGCGGCCAATTTTCTCCTAATGTATACACTTGTGGGCCCTGGGGACCATGTCATCTGCGTCTATCCCACATATCAGCAGCTATACACTGTACCTGAGAGCTTGGGGGCTGAAGTGAGCCTTTGGCGCCTCCAGGAGAACAATAAATTTGTTCCAGATGTGGAGGAGTTGATAGGACTTGTTAAGCGGAACACGAAATTAATAGTCATTAAGTATATCCACCTCCAAAGCATATTTTAGGAAATGCCTGAGCTCTAATTCCGTTTTAGTAATCCGAACAATCCAACAGGATCCACAATCCCACAAACTGTTTTACAAGACATTGTGGAAGTTGCTAGGTCTCACGATATATTTATTTTGTCTGATGAAGTGTATCGGCCCCTCTTTCACTCACTAACTTCATCAGACGTGGAACAACCACCTTCAATTTTGTCTTTGAGCTACTCTAAAGCAATAGCAACGGGCTCGCTCTCTAAAGCATTTGCTTTAGCTGGTATTCGGGTCGGATGGATTGCGGCTCGAGACCACTCTGTCATTGAGGCTTGTGCCAGAGCTAGGGATTATACGACGATTAGTGTTTCACAGCTCGATGATCAGATTGCCGCTTTCGCCTTATCACCGAATGTGGTCTGCAACATTCTGGACAAGAATATGAAATTGGCCAAAACGAATCTAGTTATCTTAGAGGAGTTTGTCTCAAAGTTCGGAAAGTCATGTTCATGGGTAAAACCGACAGCCGGAACTACAGCCTTTCTGAAGTTCCACGAAGGCGGCCGTGTAGTTGACGATGAAGCTCTCTGTAAGGCCGTCTTTAAGAAGTCTGGAGTCTTGATGGTGCCTGGAGGAAAATGCTTTGGTGCTGTAGAAGGCGACTTTGGCGGATATGTACGCATTGGATATGCTTGCGAAACTGAGGAATTAAAGAAAGGATTGAGGGAATTGGCAGACTTTCTAAGGAACGAATTCTGATGGAAATTGTGTTACTCTTTACTCCCGCCTTGGACTTTAAGTCTATATTCAGGCCTAACAATGAATTAAAATCCAAAGTGCTGCCTTGCATGTAGGACAGAGTTCTATAACCCGATCAAGCTCTAAGAAGCTCATCATATCCATGCAGACATTATTACGACATACTGCAACATGTTCACCGACACTATGTGGACGTGGCTGCAAAGCAAGTTACGGGGTCTCTGCGGCAATGAGGGACTACACAGTAGGTCATGCTCTACGTTTAAGACCTGCACACTTATCTGCTATCAGATGCTTAGTCATCACTTTTAGTAAGTCACCAGTGGGTGCATTAATTCGTGGGACAGCCGAAATTACCCGAATGCTCAAAATACCCCGGATACGACTACATTTCTCTATATACATCACCACGTAACACATTTAATAGGTTTTCCACCTGTTTCTACTAGCAATTGACATCTTCTGGGCATATCTGCAATGCGCATGCGAACCTCCTGCATTGTAATCTTGCTCCATTCATCCTGCAATATATCCTTTAACTCCTCAATCGTTCTCCATATGCGCCGACGGATTCTTTGCTTTAAAATGTTCCAGCAAGCCTCCATAGGGTTTAAATCCGGTGATTGAGCAGGGTGGATAAGGTTATTGATCCAATTAGCATCTTTCAGGTGTCGTGCGAGGCCAGCTTTTTATGTACCATGGCTAGGGTCGTTGTCCTCCTGTAATAACCAGTTTTTGAGACTGTGCAATCGAGCCTCATGAAGAACGTTGATATATACTGGTAGGATACGCTCACAGTAGTATTTTTGGGTCATAGCGTTACCCTTTGGCTTGACTTCTTGCTCATGGGGCAAGGACGCCTCCCATTCCAAAATCCGACTAGAAAACTCCTCCTCTGACTTGTATTTTGACTTCCGAGGCTTTGGCGGTCTTTTAGATCGTTGGATGTAGTTGTCCTCGTCATTGTAGAACTCTAATTTCTCGCATTTTGCATACCAATTACACCATCCAGCGACATGCAATTTGACCCCGATTTTCTCTGGACGCTGTTGAATGTTTTCGCTATCATAACGTGTCCCCCGTTCCCGTAGAATATTGCCTTGAAATGCGGAAGAAGGGTCAATATGTACTTCGTCAGTAAAGAAGATCCATTGCCAAAATTCGTGGATAGTTTTATGTTGATGATCCTGGCCATATTTTGTACGTTTTTGGAGGTTTGTCTTTGAAATTATCTTCCGTACATAGGCCTGCTTATAACGCTGACCTCCATTGGTATATCTCTTCAGCCCCTTTTGAAGTGTGCGCTTTTTAATGCCCAGCTGGTGAAATTCAATTTGAGCTTCATATTGCTGATCACAGACAGGATTTCGGGAGGGCAATACAAGCATCTTGTAAGTTGATTTTGAGAGAGCTTCACGTCGGCCAAGAATATTCGACCTCTTACGAGTACGTCGATATGCAGGAGAGCCTAATTGCTCTCGTTCTTGTAGCCACCTAGAGCCTGTAGACTTGGAAACTCCTTTCGACTCTGAAATCGAGCGCATGGATTCGTGATCGTGCCGTTCGTCGTAGGCTTCGTAAAATCGATTCTTTTTGCCAGTAGTGGATTCGCGGACCACAATTGGTCTATCAGGAGTTCTTTCACGGGTTGTGGCGCGTGTTGTGGGTGCCATATTGACGTGTTGCTGTAGTGTTGATTTTGTAGATCGAGGATGTTTTGATTCGGGTAATTTTCGGCTGTCCCACGAATTAATGCACCCACTGGTGAGTGCCAAGGATCGGACATTAGCGTTTCGCCGATCGCACTAAGTACCTAATTCGTAAACAAATGTCAGGCATGTACGATGCCATTGTCACCGAAATCTCAGTTTAGTTCGAATTCAATTCCCTGGGCCCTTTGACCACATCGGCTATCTGCAATGCCCTCCGACAATTCAACAGAGAGGTCCCCTCTCTTAAGAAAGCCACAAAAGCCCTACGACGGTCATCCCAACGGTCAAAATGGCATACTACCGAACGGTGGAGGAGTCGCCGAGGCCTCGGTTATACCAAACGGCGATGAAGAAAGACAGGAGGAAGACGAGGGCCGAAACTACGAAGGGCTACCGGAGATGCGGGCACAGTTGAAGTATATTGCGCCCGCTGTAGCAATTGGAGTAGGCATAAATCTGTTGTCGTCATTGGGCAGGATTGCTGAACTCAGAATGTAGATAGCACTCGCGGCAATGGACCAAACAATCATAGTCTCATCATATGGGAAGATTGGAAGCGAATTGAAGGCGTTGAATAATACCTCATGGATAGCTACGGCGTCAGTTCCGCCCCGACATATTCCCGAAACACACTTCGGCCGAACAGATCGGAGTAGCTGACATAGTAGTCCAGATATCTACTTACGATAACATCCTTTCAACCCTTGTACGGCAAGCTGAGCGACATATTTGGACGGAAAGAGGCGCTTTTATTCGCATATGCCATCTTCGGGACCGGTTGCTTGTTTTGTGGGTTAGCGAGAAATATAGAAGAGCTGGTAGCGGCGAGAGCGTTTGCGGGAATCGGGGGCGGTGGTATGACAACTGTAGTGTCGATACTACTCTCTGATATCGTTCCATTACGTGAAAGGGGGAAATGGCAAGGTTACCTCAATATCATTTTTGCTACAGGGTCTGCTACTGGCGCACCTCTAGGGGGCGTAATGGCAGATTTCATCGGATGGAGATGGGCATTTCTGTTCCAAACCCCACTTACGATCTTAGCCTTTGTCAGCGTCTACTTTGTTTTGGATCTGCCAAAGCTGGACGACTCGCACTGGAAGGATAAGCTCAAGCGAGTAGACTTTACAGGGGCTTTTGTTTTGGTCTGTGCTGTTTTTACCCTCCTACTTGGACTCGACAGAGGCAGCAATGTTTCCTGGAGCCAGCCCCTAACTTATAGCTCCCTGTCCGCTTCCTTGGTGCTATTTGTCACATTCATCTTGGTCGAAAAGATTGTAGCAGCTGAGCCCTTTGCACCAGGACGCATCATCTTTGACCGATCTCTTTTCGCTTGCTTCCTCTGTAACGCATTCTCGTTCAGCGGTTGGCTCGCCGCAATCTTTTATATCCCTCTCTTCTACCAGGCTGTCGATGGGCTCTCCGCAACACAGGCTGGCGTCCGTCTCCTCCCGACAATTGCGGCGGGCGTCTCCGGCTCACTCTTTGCAGGCTTCTTGATGCAGCACACAGGACGCTACTACTGGTTGACAGTCTCGGCGTATACCGGACTCACCATCGGTGTGGTCCCCATCATCCTCTTTACTGGCGTCATTGCTCGATCTACTTGGGGCATCTCCGTCGGCCTAGTAATATGTGGCTTCTCCAACGGTATTGGCGTGACTTCCTCCCTCATCGCTCTTATCGCCAATGCAGCTTCCGCGGACCAAGCCATTGCGACAGCATCAAGCTATCTTTTCCGCTCCCTGGGCAGCGTTGTAGGATTGTCCTTAAGCGCGACCGTGGTGCAGCAGTCGCTACGGATACACTTGAAAGAGTCATTGAAGAATGGTAAGGACGCGGATGAGATTGTGAAAAAGGTTAGGAAGTCTTTGGACTACATCAAGACCCTTGAGCCGGAGGTGAGGGAAGTGGTGAGGGACTGCTATGGGAAAGCGACACAGGCTAGCTTTCTCTTGGCTCTCTGCATTGTTTTTGGAGCAATGATCAGCAGTTTTTTTGTGAGAGAGAAGAGATTGAGTCGATAGACGGTTCTTGAGAGCATTAGGGCTAGGACTTTGACTAGATATGATTAGAGTCTTATGAGTGTTTCGGTAGACTAAAGCTGTGACATAGAGGCAGACGGTGCATTCTAGATATAGATATATTGGAGAACTTTATTCAGCTCACGAATGTATACCACCAACGACACCGCATCAACGTACGGTCAAATTCCAGAGGCCTTTCTGACATTTGACGAAGTGACCGCACGACCTCTCAGATTTGGAGACATCCTAAAATGTAGTGGTCCGGAAGTGCTGCGTAATACGTACAGTCACACTAGCCTTGCATCTACAGAAGGCTTCTCAATGCATAGATTTAACATGTGTATGTGTTCATATAGTGCCGCAGCACCGTGATCTTCCGATCCTTTGACATCAAAATTTTGTGCAGGCAGAGGGGCACTTTCGGCTCTAGTACTGCAACCTACAGCAACTTTCCCCTCTCTTCTTTCATCTTCTCCTTCAAGAATTTATCTCTCTTCTCCTGCCTCTCCTGAGCGTCTCTTCTTTCCAATCTGCCTGCCGTTAGAGCAGCCTCAGGTAGGGGAATGACCCTTAAGCCCTTGATACTTGACTCAGCCACTGTCCCACCCGGAAACCTAACACCATCCTTGACCATATCTACCATATGCGCCGCAACACCGTCTGGAGATTGCGCAAACTCCTCGGTAAAGGAATACTGTTCCATGATTTCTGGTCTGTCGGTCCACAGCGGTGTTTTTACGATTCTACGAAAAGCATAAGCACATGAGACTAGCATGAAAGCCTGAACCCAATCAAGAGAAGCATCAACCACATACCCTGGGCAAATAGCCACAACCTTAACCCCTTCGTCCTCATCCGCCTGCGCCATGCATCTTGCGAAACCCACCAGTCCGTGTTTCGAAGTACAATACAACGCCGCGGAAAGCATCGGCGCCAACCCTGCCACACTAGCGACTAGAAGGACCACACCAGGTTTATCCTTGCCGAGGAGAGAGCGAATCGCGATTCGGGTGAGTTTCATAGGGTGCGTGAGGTTTATTTCTATCGAGGCGTAGGTGTCGGGTTCACTGTCGGACCAGAAGTTGGACCAGAGCTTGAGTTTGTAAAGTGTCAGAGTGGAAGAGTCAAGGGAATAAACGAGGCAGTGTAGACAAACAGGTTCGAAGATTCCAGCACCCGGGACATAGATGTCTGGGACATCGCCGAACTCCTTGAGTGAGACGGTGATTAGACTCTCAAGATCGCTGCGCTTTCGAACATCACATTCTTGGAAGATCACAGTGTCTTTCGTGCTTGCTATGAAGGCTTCGGCTTCAGTTGTGAGGCGCAGGTCACCGATGATGATGCGTGAGCCTTGGGCGTGTGCGAGACGGACAAAGGAAAGATTTATGCCTTTGTGGTGTTAGCTTTACCGGATGGTGCGAGCTTAAAGGTTCGATATATACCTGAGCCACCGCCTGTGACTAGTGCGATTTTTCCCTTCAAAGGGAATTCAGTGACTGCTCTAGAAACCATTGAAGGGTGAAAGGTGCAAATAGTTATCTGCTGCTCAAAGATAGAGTTATGGAGGTTTAGTTATAATATGTTGATCCATCTTGCTCCACCTGAAAGCGGGTATGCACACGAAGGTACATCCGAATTCAGCGTGAGCTGCATAAGCTCAGACATGGCTTCAACGTTGAAGTAACGGTCGAGGTGCCGTCAAGACGCATGAAGGCGGGGTTTGGGTGAGGCTTATCGGAACAAATTATGATTTGTGCTTTTGTGCATGATATATGCTCGTATGCAGTAAGCAGTATGGTGAATCCCATTTTATTGGAGTAGCCTTGGTCTCAATGAAATGTAATGGGTGAAACGAATCCCCGTGTCCAAGGAGAAAGAGAACACGGCGTCAGAGAGCCCTTTCTTTCGCTCGTTCGTTCTAGGATCCATGTACGGATGACAACAGCAGATGGAAGAAAGCTACTGCGCATGCACCGTAAATTGCTATGGTCCTGCTGATTCACACAAAGAATCATGGCATATGTATAAAACTTTACGTCATAGCGGAAACGAATTCGTTGTGTCTGCTCCGTTTCCTTCGGCATGTTGTACAAGCCTTCCCATATATAGGGCATCGTTTACAAACCAGCACTCTTACCTAATCGCGCAGCTTTAAACTTACTGACCTTCTTCCCAGTACCACCTTCCTCCGCCGAGAGCGGGGCTCGTTCTAGCTCCTCTTCTCGTGGCATGAACCCACCTTCTCGCTGTATCATGCGATTGCGCATGCGATGGTACTCCATGGCAACTTCCTGATGCAAGAGCGCCGGATCAAGACCATCTGGATCGGGCAGCACCGCTTTTGCATTGTCAACCGGGCGCTCGACGATGCCGTCTGCGAAAGGTTTACCTGGAAGGCTTTCGGGAACTACCCTCACCTTCTCCGTGCGACCAGGGATAGGGGGTGAGGCAAACGTGGCATTTCGGACTTCGCCTGCTGCCAGAGAAGGAAAGGACGTGTCCGGAACGGGAACATTTCGCTCAAAAACCCCTTCTTTCAGCGGTTCGGATTTTCTAGACGCTTCAATGCTCTCCGGTTCTTGCGTAGTGAAAGAGGTGGGCCGAGGTTCCTTTCGGGTCGAAATCCGCGAACTCATAAACTTAGAGGGTTTGCGCTCTCTCAGAGCTCCATTTGTGTTCGGGATTGTAGGCGACGTTCTATTTTTCATTGAAGAGGACAGTGGTGAGGCTAATGACTTAGACTTGGCGGTCCCGGAAGCAGAAATGGCCTGCTCCGCGGGCGATATATCCAGTTCTTCAGCAAATCTAACGCTCTTCTTTTCCGGCTTCTCTTGCGGCTGCTTCCCTGGCTTATCCGCAACGCTTGGGGTTGGGTGCTTCTTAATAGCCCTAAGGCTTCTTAGGTCCTTACGAATCTCCTCCAGTAAGGGATCTTCGGCATTGGGCCAGGCATTATGCGTCACTCTCGCATTCAATCTCTTTTCCATCTCTTCCATTTCCTTTCTGAAATCATCGCTGATAACCCGCCTCGTGGTCCGGCCATAACTATCCTCTTCTTCGTCGACGCTACTTGTCTCTATGCTATCGCCTTCACCATCGGAGACATAATCATCGGCATCAGAAAAATCGCTGCCGTCTGCGCCAATCGTCAGCTCTGCAACGACTGCGCCTACCTCAGATAGCGAGTACTCTAGCATTTCCCTCCGAAGAGCTGCATCTTCGGGAGATTCGTCCACAGGCACAACTGGAGTTTGTTGTTCGTCATGCGAACCGAAAATTTCTGCAAATTGCCGTGTCTCAGCGTCACAACTTGTCTCCGAAACGGATGGCTGGTTCGGTGGATGTTTCGACCCATTAGCAGGACTTGAACGCGACTGCGATTCTTGCTTTGTCTCTGGTGCGAAGGTTACTTTTTTCCTGGTAACAGGTGAAACGATGCTATCTCCGGCATCTTCCCCGAGTTCACAGTTACCCTCAGGTGTAGTGGCCTTCACGGACCTTTCGATATAGCCTTTCGGACTAGTTTCACTTAAAGACTGATTTCCAGGGCCCCGGGCTTGTTTTTCCTTGGCTGGTTCTCTTATTTTAGTTGGGTTCAGGTCCGTAATTCCAGCTTTGCGTAAAGCCTCAAGCATTTGCGGCGTTGGATCGCTTGGTGCTCTAGCGCTGCTTGCTATCATATGATTTAGCCAGCATAACCGAGGATAAGGCATTTTATGCACCTACATATTATATTGCCTTCATCGTCCAACTCCTCTCTAATCTCCATGATAGGAAGCCCTTCTTCATCGCGAATATCCGGTTTTGTGACTAACAGGATGGAGTTTAATTTTTCTTCGGCAATATGAAGTTGCTTTTCCACTGTCTTGACATTCTCCTCGACATCTAAAACACGTGAATATCAATCACCACTAACCGGTAAGAAGCCACTCACATTCTATTCGTTTCGAGATCAGATCCACAACCTGAGCCGCGTTGCGTCGTACTTTATGATCGCTCTCTAGCAGTTCCCTAATCTCTTAAGATTTTTAGTTAAATACTGTGCCAACGTTATCCCGCAAAAGCTATAGTTTACCTTTTTCTATCACTAACGTGCTTCCCAAGTCTCTCCCAATAGCCATCTATATCACAGTCAATAGAGATCCAGGGAAAAGGCACTGTGTAAACAGGAGAAAACACACAATATCTTCTGCTTGGGGGTCTCCATGGAAGGCCTCAATTTCTTCCTTCAAGCCCTCATATTCAGCGTCCCAAGTCCGCCAGTGCTGTAGTGCCTTCTGGAGTTTCGCCACATTCTCCTCCAGCCGTAGGCGATGGCGTTCGAGATCCAGAAAGCTGTCCTTTACCGGGAGAGCCATAGTTATTGGTACAGAACCCGGTCGTATATCATATTATACTCTCCTAATGGTAGGTGAAGTAGAGGGCGAAAAATGCGAAGAAGAGTCGTTTGAGTGAAGTAGTCAGAAGCGGCGGCATCATGTCAGACGCTAACCGAACATGCAAGCTTTGTCACCCAATACTCCTGCCGCTCTAAGTTCAAGCTGACATATTACAAGGTTTCTTTAGCTCTTTCTAAACTCTACAAACATGTTAAGAACGGCTGCTCGCAGCTCGGCTGCTGCCCGGCGTCCTGGTGAAGATGATGGTGAGCTGCAAGTCTTTGCCCACAAGTTCTTGTAAATTGAGAATGTATACTAACGACGAGCTTGAGCGTTTGAAAGACATCTGCCCTGTATGCAAGTCGTCCCGCTATCTCAATCCAGACATGAGGTTCAAAGTAAACCCAGTATGCTACCACAAGATGTGTGAGTCGTGTGTCGATCGCATTTTCTCACAAGGCCCGGCGCCTTGTCCAGTTGCAGGATGTGGACAGACGCTGCGAAAGGCAAGGTTTAGAGCACAGACATTCGAGGACATACAGGTGGAAAAGGAAGTTGATGTTCGGAGGGAAGTGGCAAAGACGTGGGTCATTCCTGGGCTTTATGCAGAGCATCTACACGTTTTTGGGAGATGCTGACATGTGAACGTCATTTCACATTTTACAGCTTTAACCGGCGGCAAGACGAATTTGAATCACTTCAGGACTACAACAACTACCTGGAGGAGGTTGAGACTATAACGTTCAACCTTCTTAACAAAGTCGATCTTGAAGCAACTCGAGCCAAACTAGATTCATATGCGTCCCAAAATGCCGATATCATCTCCAAGAACAACAAGCTACAACAAGCAGAATTGGCCAACATAGAAGCCCGCAAAAAGGCAGAAAAAGAGGAAGCTAGACTGCGACGAGAGGCAGCGAGGAGGGAGGAAGAGGAGGAGAAGCAAGCTAGAGAGGAGGGACGGAAGGTAGTTATCGACCAACTTGCACACGGCAACCGCAATGCGAATGAGGTAATCAAGGAGCAGAAGAAAATCGAGCTTCTCAAACGCGGGAAAGCACGTCAAGCAGCCGAACAAGCAAGACAGACTGCAAGCATGAGCGGTGACCGATACGTCATTAGAGGGCTCAAGAAAGACGCCGAACCCATGGTTGAGAAACCTTACGATCCCTTTGGAGGTCTTGACTACAAGCGAGAATACTATGTCCTGCAGGGTCATTACGAGAATTCGTGGCTGGACAAAGCACGGACGGATCCTGTCATAACAGCCGGTGGATATTCTGTCAACGAGTACTACGCCCGCACAATGTTCGAGGCATTCTCTGGGCTCGGAGTGTTCATTGAAGACGAAGTCGCAGAGAGAAGGCCAGGTCCGGCGTCGACGGAAACAGCGGCGATGGCGACAGCGGTCACCATGGACAGGGATGCGAAGATGCTCGATGCAGCTTAGCCGGAAACCTCTTGGAAACCCAGGATTCTTGTTTTCACGGACTTTTCCTTTCCGAAATTCTTCTTAGATCTTTAGGCCGCATCTATGAAGGGAGGCATCGGAATTGGCGTTCCGGAAGGCTAAAATAGTGTCATTTAATATACTACCAGGGCTAACGTTATGGACAGTTTCAGTTTGCAAATGTTCTGCGAATCAATGAACCAATAGAACAATAGAATGAATATTCCAAAGCTTTATTGAGTGTCACCGTTATCGTTTGAGCTACAGTACTAGGCCAAAAGTGTTTCTGCATTCCCCGAAACGCGCAAAACGCGTCGCGAACACCACAACAACAATGCCGAAAACCCACGACAATCGCCGCAGAGAGCTTTCTGACTTCGAAAAGGGCCAAATCGAAGGAGTTTTGCAATTTTGGCCAATTATAATCGTACTGCCAAGGTTTTGGACCTGCATTCTGATACTGTGCGCAAATATCTGCAGTGTGCGGCAACCCGGGAAACTCATGAAAATGCCCCCCGTTCTGGTCGACCAAAGAAATATAGCATTTCTGACATGCATCGCCTTGTTCACGAAGCTCGAGTAAACCCTAGAAAGACGTTAGGAGAGCTACAAAATTCAAATTTGACAGATCAATGTCTTTCAATTCGTACTATAAAGCGAATTTTAAGAGAGCATTATCTTCGCAAATGGGTTGCAAAAAAACGCACTCAATTGAAGAATTCACAAGCACAACAGCGTCTTAAATAGGCAAAAAAAATACAAAAAATGGAGGCTAAAGGACTGGAAACGTATTATTTAGAGTGATAAAAGCTCAATTGAGAGATCCAAAGACTTACATACTGTATGAATAACATCTACACTAAGTGGAAAATGGAGGAAAGATATAATACAGACATTTGTCAAGCAAGGAGATCTTAAATACATAGTTTGAGGTAGTTTTTATGATAGCAAAGATTTCAAGTATTGTGAAATAGATGATACTAGTATATATTACTTAGAACTTGAAAGTATTCAGGATAACTTAACTTATAAATATAATTTTCTTGTTATTAGGGATTAGAATTACTTTCTAGCTGAGATTCAACAAGACAGTATTATATTAAGTAATTCAATTTGTAAATAGAGTTTTCTTGTCAGGGACTAAAATCACTTTCTAACTAGAATTTAACAAGGCAATATGCAAATAAATTTTTTAATATCTTAGATGATAAAACTTGGTTATTAAGTAATAAATTTTCAAATAATACATTTGATAAAGAGAAGAGAAAAGTACTTTTCGTTTGTCACAGATATCTCAAGCCTCATCAGGAATGCCACCGACATAGGAGTAGCGCTGGAACCATTGCACAGGATTGCTAGCCTATGGGATACAGACAGCTCAAACAGTTCAGCAAGGATAAACTGAATACGAGGACGAGCGGCACTTGCTATAGGAACATGGGGGCCGGAACAGGGGTTCGCGCAATCAGCGTCCTCAGCGCTAAGAGTGCAACTCACAGCAACTCAATAAATCACCCACACCCCTGTCAAGGTAACGACCTCAGCAAGCCACACTATTACTAAGGAGTCTAGCCAGGAAGCGACCGGCCAACGGAAACTACCATGACTTACAGATGGAGAATCGTTGGCTGTGAGTAAAGAACCAGGAGAGCTGAGAAACACTTGGCAGCTAAAGAACATGTCAGCTGGATGTAGTAAGCAGCTCGAATATGGATGGAGAGTTATGAGTTATGATGACTCAGGTTTCATTATTGGACTTGGTGTGAGTCAAGTGTGAGTCACACTAAGGAAAGAATACCTCAGGTAGTATGAGTCGCTTGTTGGCAGGTGGTCAAGAGATCAGTGAAGAGGCAGCTATAAATATAGTGTTGGAGTTTTAGGGAAAGCGTCTTTTCTTTCCTCTTCACTGAAAGTCTTGTTAGTTTAGCAATATAAGCTTCGTACCAAAGACATCGCCCAAAGATATCTTTTGATATAAGTTGCAGTAGGACCGTTTCATTATCTTAGTATATGAGACTAATATATTTGTCTCATGGTCACCAAAGAATGCCACGCCATATACCTGAATACCAAGACAAACTAGAAGACAAGATCTCACCAGAGTCAGATTGTCATATCGTTGCTCTTTAAGTACTTTTTTATAGTAACTCTTTATTAAGTTACTAATTACCTACTATCGAGTGATTGCATACAATATTACAATCATGCTAAAGTATAACTTATAAACTGAATTTTAAATAAGAAAACTTGAGTCACTCTGTAACTTATACTTTTCTTACTTTTATATAATTACTGCATAACTTACTACTTCTAGCTAACATATTTCTTAACTATCTTAGTTAATTAGAGATTCATTAGCTTATTCTCTAAGATTACTTCTAACTAGTTCTTAACTAAAAGTTTTTGTGGTTCATTAATTACTTCTTATATAACTTTCTTTGTATTATAGTAACTGATTAAGTTTGTTAAATAAAAACTACCTAACTAGGATGTTATTTAATATTTTCTAATTGCTATATATAAACTTGACAGCCTACATGCTACTACTATGAACTTCACATCTTAACAAGTTTCATTACTATTTGTATTTGGTAGCTTGTTCTCTTAGCTACATGCCATTATTATAGACATTTTGAACCCTAAGCAGTAAATCGTCATGAATATGGAAGTGGCACAGGAATCATTGAATTAAATTGTAGACAAAACTTTATTAGATATAGCATATAGCTGAGAAAGTTAACTACTAAACACGAATAGTAATAAGACTTACTAGGATATGGGAGTCAATAATAATAGTATGTAGATTGCTAAATCTATGCACTGCACACAGTATATGGTAACTGAAAAATATAAGACAATACCCTGGTCAGGTAGTCTTCGCTTAATAGACTTAACTAGTTATTATAATATCAAGAAAGCTATATGAGGAATGATTAACGAACTATAAAGACTTTAGTCAAGAACTGGCTAAAAATAACTCAAAAGAGAAGTTAATAGATTCCTGACTAGCTGAAACAACAAAAAGAATATATCAGCTAAGAGTAGTAAGTCGTACAGTATTTGTATAAAGGCAAAAAGAGTATAAGTTATAAAGTAACTCAAGTTTCCTTATTTGGAATTCAGGTTATGAGTCATGTCTTAGCATGACAGTAATGTGATATACAATTACCTAATAGTAGGTAATTAGTAACTTGATAAAGAATTACTATAAAGAGCATTTAGAGAGTAACAGAAAGTACTTTCCTTTTCTCTTTATCAAAAATATTATTTGAAAGTTTATTACTTAATAACTAAAATTTTATTATCCAAGATATTAAAAGATATAATTGTACATTGCCTTATTAAATCTTAACTAGGAAGTGATTCTGGTCCTCAGCAACAAGAAGACCTTATTCACAAATTAAATTACTTAAAATGCCCAAATCTAAGTAACATATGCTAGTATCGTCTATCTCCTAATATCTAAAGTCTTTACTCTTATAGTTATGCCCAATAGAGTTTCATTTGCGATCTAATTCAATGGTTTTTATGTCACTCTCATGTTTGTAATGTCTTGTAACTTAAGGCTTAAAATGTTTATAATACTTATTTCTGTGAAATTGTAATTCGATTCAATAATAATCGATATTATTTCAATATTTATAATGTTATCTTGATGAAACTTAGGATATTTATGACACTTTAGCAAATTAGTTGCTTGATCATAATATATACATGTGACAGTTTAACTTCAATAAGATCTTATTTTCTTAATTATCTTAAGTATTAAAGTATATAACAAGATATTTGTAATTAACTATAAGATAGTTATATTAGTTCTATATACTAAGATGTGACGATCTAACTCCGATAAGATCTTGTTTCCTAGTTTGTCTTGGTATTCAGATATACGGCATGGCATTCTTTGAGTGACCGTGAGACAAGTATATTAGTCTAATATACTGGGATAGCAAAACAGTCCTACTGCAACTATATCAAAAGATATTTTGGGTGATGATTCTTGGTACGAAGCTTATATTGCTAAACTAACAAGACTTTTAGTGAAGAGGAAAGGAAAGACGCTTTCACTGAGATTCCAATGCTATATTTATAGCTGCCTCTTTATTAATCTCTTGGCCATCTGCCAATGGGCGACTCGTACTACTTGGAGTACTTTTTCCTTGGTGTGACTCATATCCGACTCACGCCGAGTTTACTAATGAAACCCAAGTCATTACGACTCATACTCTCCATCTATATCTGAGCTGCCCACTATACCTAGTTGACATGTCCTTCAGCTGCCAAGTGTTTCTCAGCTCTCCTTATCTATTATCCACGACCAACGGTTCTTCGTTTGTAGGTCATAGTAGTTCTTGTTGGTTGGTTGCTTCCTGGCTAGGCTCCTTAGCGGTACTGTGGCTGGCTGAGGTCGTTGCCTTGACAGGGGTGTAGGTAATTTACTGAGCTGCCGCGGGTCACGCATTCAGCGCTGAGGGCGCTGATTGCGTGAACCCTTGTTCTGGCCCCCACGTTCCCTCAGCAAGTGTCGCCCATCCTCATATCTAGTTCATCCTTGCTGAGCCATCTTTGTCCCACAGGCTTGTGATCCGGTCCAGTGGTTCCAGTGCCACTCCCATATTCGTGGCATTCCTAATGAGGCTCGGGTTATCCATGACAAGTAGTTCCTGTTAGCCGGTTGCTCTCTGTCTAGACCACTTGACGGTTGCATGGCTAGTTGAGATCGTTGCCTTGACTAGGATGTAGGTATTTTATTAAGTTACCACAGGTTGTGTTGATTACACAGACACCTGCTTTAGCCTCTACCTGCCTATGGCAAGTACTGCCTATTCTCATATTTGGATTATCCTTGCCGAGCCGTGCATGCTATCTTTAATACTATGGGCCCACGATCCGATTCAATGGTACCAGCATCACTCTCATGTCTGTGGCATTCCTGATGAGGCTTGGGATGTTCGTGACAGCATTAAATAAATTGTTTATGAGTGAGACTATGATTCTAAAATAAGCAGAGAGTTTAAAGACAAGTTTTTTTTACAAATACACCCTACTCCAGAAGGTTGAAGGTTATTACAGAAAAAAGTTTTTTAAAGGTTCTAGAAATAATATATACAAGTAAAGAGGGACGAGAAATGTCTGCAAAAGAAATAGGGTATAAAGTGGGTATATCAAAAGACTTAACATTATGGGTTCTACATATCCATGAATTATGGAAATGGAAGCATACTTGGAAGCCTGGCTTAACTGCAGAAATGAAAAAAGTACAATATGAATTTGCAGTGAAACATAAGGACTAGATACTTAAAGATTAGAAAAATGTCATATAGTCTGATGATACAAGTATAATGCTAGGGCATAGACGTGGTATAGTAAGAGTTTGGAGAACTAAAGAAGAATGATATAACAGTGTAGTTATTAAAACTCAATAGAAAAAAGCATTAGAATTTATATTCTGAGGCTGTTTTTCATATGACAAAAAGAGTCCAATGTATATTTAGACTCCAGAGATAGCACAAGAGTGACGAGCAACAGACAGAGAACTGGAGATAATTAACACTATCTGTGAACCTCAACTCAAAACTAAATAGAAACTTAATAAAGCTATATAATGTCTAAATCTTAGACAACAGCTTGCTAGTAGAAAACCAGTATGGAGATTTACTGAAAAGACTAAAAAACTTGTTAAAAAGTCGAAATCAGGAGGTATCGATTGGTACCGATATAGCAAAGTCATTCTTACAAAGAAACTTCTATTTGCAAAAGAATGTGTGAAAGATAGACCAAAAATGATTATACAAGAAGATAATGCTCCAGCTCATACACATGCGGCTTAGGCAGAAATCTGTAACATATTCGGTGTCCAGCGACTTTTATGGCCTGGAAACTCTCTAGATCTCAATATGATTGAACTATCTTAAGCTCACTTGAAGAAAGTAACTACTAAAATTAGCCCTCTTAAAACACGAAGTGAGGCAGTCAATGCATGGTCTAAGGTGTGGAAAGAAAGACCTTGAGCAAAGTAGGATTCAGCGGTGGATTGAGCGCATAGTTAATCACTTGGAAATGGTTTGGCTTTTAGAGGGTGGAAATCACTATCGTGAGGGTCACGCTTAACCAGCTGCTTAACTAGACTTTAGTGATGCGACGCCTAAGCGAGTTGTCCGAAGACTTTTGCGCTCAGCCTCTGTACAAAAGCATGAAGAGGCGGGTTCGAGCGGTATTGAATGCAGACGAATGGTACACGAAGTATTAGTTTTTTTTAGGATTTAATTTAGTCGCGTTTGACTGATATTCGTGCAATTCGTGATGCAGACACACTTTTGCCGGTGACTGTATTGTTGGCTTGCCCGCAGGAAGCTATGATATTCACAAACGCCGACGGAACATCCCGTTAGCGACATCATTTTGAATTCACAACATCGAGACCTCGCCACAATTCCAACTCAGTCGCTCATCACAACCAATTGGCCGCGGAAATGGGTTCGTTCATGTCCAAAGCATCCCGCGCGACAAGCGTAGCTAGCAGAACATACCCAACTTGCGTCTCACCGCAACAGCAATCAGCATCAAAAACAGCTGTGCAAACGAAAGCTTCCCCACCTCCTCGTTCGCAGCAAGCAAGTCCCACAAAAACAGAAGGTAGTTACCCTCTCTCACCCACCAAGGCAAAGCAATCCTCCGAACTAAGCCGAAATTCAGCAATCGACCTTGACGGCTGCGACCCCACTTTCGCCGCCTCCCTCCGTTCCCTCGGCGCCGTCGAAGTCTCACCCCATAGCAACCCCGATATCCCCCAGACCTCCACCCCACCCACCAATAACCCCTCTTGCCACTCCCACCCCGACCCACGTACCAACGCCTCCGTCGTCCTCCTACAAGCTAGACAGCGGATAGAGGAGCAGGCAGAGCACGAAGCGGCACGGGCAGGGAAAAGGGAATTCCCAGGGCGAGTGTTGATAGATGCACAGACGGTGAGACAAGTACTTAGGTTGAGGGACGAGGGGGTTGAATCGGGGGAGATTGAACGGAGATTGGGGTTGAAGAAGGGATTGGTTGGGAGACTAGGCGGGAGGGGGGTTGTGGGAAGGGTTTAGATCACTTCAGGGAGATGGCTTTTTATGACTGAGGGTTGTAACATATTTATTTCCTCAAGCTTGAATTCATACGGATGATGTAAATCCTCCATGACCTTGCTGTAAACTTTGTGTTGTTGGCTCTATAGGTTGACTCATCAGCCCCCACCTCCTCGAGTTGAAAGGATTTTGATGAATGTCGCAATCTGGACCCAACCAGCCATCAAGAGCCAGGCTCAGCCTAATGGAATGTACGGGGTAGCATTGCCGTGGAGATTGCGGTATGGAAGTTCCGAAGCTTGGCTGGCTGGGATTGTCTTCATCTCTAATTTCTTGAGTTTTCCATCTGGGCCCTGATATCCAGTATCCTAATACGTACTGAAAGAGCGCAAACTCTACTGCCAACGATGTTTCGTAATCAAATATCCTTCGAATCTTGTTGTCATTTTCTAGAAAAGCGGGGCTCAAAGAAGCACCACGAGCCGTTACACCCCTTTTCCACGCTGTAGCCATTAGGAGAAACCGGACCATTGAAAAGGGACCCGATATCTAGACTAGTCGGCCTAGCAAATTTGAAACCAACGACCCACATAGAAGGTAAAAGGTTAAACACGTAATCTTTGTTCGCTCAACAATTGAAAAGACGTTCCGATAGTGACTCGAGGATATCCGGAGAGTATACTACCCAGGAAAACCTATCTGTAACGAGCAAGCTCATCCTGCGCCTCGTCGAGACGTTTCTTCTTCTCCTTCAAGTCTCTACGGCGCTGCTCACGGCCATTATTCTCAACCATGAGACGCTGGCAATGTTCGTCCGCTAAAAGAAGTAGAATGTAAGGTTAGCGAGACTAGTAGAGGAATATAGCAGAATTTAGGCGCGTCAAGTTAGGAAGGCTTACCACCAGGTTCCTCAACCCCAAGCCTAGCCTTGAGTTCAGGATGCAAAAATGCGCGAATTTGGGCAAAAATGCCAGTGAGCACGCTGATGCAGACATTATCCACGAAACGTCCAGCAGCATGATCGTAGTAGACACGAACTTCAGCGAGGTACTCTAATTCTTTGTGAAATTCATCAGGCTCAAGACGTACAGGAGGGGGAGCAAGCTTCGCCCTAGCCCCCCGCTGTGGGGTGCCATTTTCCTCGAGTTGTTGCCGGCGAACGAGTATCTCGCGTTCCATTTCCTCACGGCGTGTTCGCTCGCGATCTTCTTCAAGGCGTTTCAGAATGGTCTGCTTCTCGGTGGCCAGATCTTTGTGAGTGTACATGACGCTGTTCTCTTTGCCATAGTAGTTATCCATGGCATCGAATTGGTCCTGTTTGGCGTTTCGCAAAAAGTTTTCCTTAATGGCCATGACTTCCTGGAAGAGAGCCGTGTTGCGGTACTCGTAGAACACTTCATTGGTAACAGAGTTGACCATATTTTGCAACAACAGGTATGTTTTCTCGAGGAATGCCTCCATTGGGATGTTCCAACCCTTGATTGACATTTTCGTAAGATGGCTCGTAGCCTTAGGATCTAGTTGGTGACGGATGCGGTTATTAGAGACACGGCGACATTCACGTCTGATTTCTTCTAGAGTGAAGATCTTAGCGATACCTACAGACAGATTAGTATACCAGAAAGGGAATATCAATAGTCAGACTTACTTGTAGTCTTAGTCCTCTTAGCCAATGGTGTAGATGGTAAACTCTCACTGGGCCCTGCGCGTTTCTTGCTCTTGGCCGAAGACGGGCTTAGGATCATTTCTTCATCGTCACTATCTAGAGAAATGAACGCAGCCGTTTTCTTGGCCTTCGATCTAGACATCGGAGTCGGAGTACCGGGTGTACGAGGAGTCGGCCGTCGGCCATTTGTCTCTCCAGGTGAAGTAAGTGTGCCCGAATGACCATTGACCTTGGAAGCTTCTAGTCCTGGCGCAGAGTTCTTGATAGCTCTACGGAACGCATCTGCGTGTCTCTGCCACTCTTCGTTGAGTTTACAGAACTCCCCAGTGCCGTCAATTTCCTGCGTAATTGTGTTCCGAAACTGCTCCAATTTCGTACAAAGCTTGGAAAGCAAGTTGGTGGCAGGCGGCTCTGGAAGGCTCAGGAGCTCCTCGTGGACTTTGAAGGCTTCTGCATTCACCTTGGCAATAATATTTGGAAGACTAGAATTGAAAGTTAGTATCCACGCTCGTCAGACCTGCGCAGGTTACAAACCTCTTTCGGATGAGCTCTGTGAGTGACTTTGAAAGGTACGTTTGAAGTGCCAATGTCCCGAATCTCTCCACCAATGGTTGGCCATTGCGGTCTCTAATTCCAGAAAGCTCAGTCCATGGATACGTGGTCTGAAAGAAATTCATTTCTTCAACCCTTGCCGTACCGTGGTCAATGCCGTCAATGAGGCGGGCTTGAGAAGGCTGTTTGGTCACACTAATCTAGATTAGCAGCAGCCGCCGCAATGACAATGAGGGCGCCTACAAGTATCCATGAGAGAGCTCGTGTTTCTCACCGATCAAGATCTTCCTCCACTTGACATGCTCTCCAGGCTGAACCATGTCAGGTTTAGTAAGTGCTCCTACCCTTACTTTAGAAATCTATACACAAAGGCTCGAACAAGGTACTTACCAATGCAACGATCTTTACCGGTTTCTTTTGCAATAGAAGAGGCAGATTGGTTTTCGGCGTCATCTGCATGAAGTTAGGACGTGCCAACCACCGGTGGGCGTTCTTTCCTACCAGTCATAGGAACCGCAAGTAAAATCAAGCAGTCATCATTTCTGATGTAATTTCGAACCAAACTCTGCAAAAACAATCAGCGAACCGTGTCACATAAATTGCTCTGATTCGCATCAAACCTTGATTAGAGAGACTAAGTACATCTCGTTATCCTAGCACGAGATTGGTCAGATATGCGATTGCACGGGCAAGACGCTTCCGACCTACCGACTCCGGTGCTTCTATGATCCCTGGTAGATCTACAAATGACAGATTTGGCAATCCGGGGCCAGAGATCTTGAAAAGTACGTCAGTTGAGGTAAAGTGTAACAGCACATTAAAGCCTACATTCATACGGACGATGTTTGGTGAAAACTTTACTTCAAAGTCCTCTATTTCCCTATCATCAATATCCGGATTGAGGGAGCTAGAATTTAAAAAATGTCTCCAGTCTCTAGAAGGGTTCAAAATAGCCTTTTGCGCTCTAACGAGAACGCTCTCAACTTCTTTCTTGTCGGTGATGTCTTTGAAATGGGTATCGTCGGCAACGTCAAGCTCCACCCATGGACCGAGAGAGTGTGGGTTGCTGGCTCCGGAACCGCTCCTAGGCTCCGATTTAACAAACCCAGGGGCAGTGCCATTGTAGTAATATTTATGTCGAAGAGACACGCGGCACGACCACTGTGCACCGGGAAAGCTGTCATCCGTAAGGTTGATCTCAAGTGGGCACTATAAATCGCGTTAGATCTGCGTTGGACTAGAAACAGAAGATGTATCTTACTCTTGTGCAAGTTCCTGTAGGCGTTGGCGCGTTAGTTTCAAAGCACATTAAAGCTCTCAAGAGAGATGATCGCACCGGTGTAACGCGGAACCCGAATACCACTAATCGCCTCGATCAGGCTACTCTTCCCGGCACTCTGGTTTCCAACAACTATTGCACAGACGATTAGTCACCTCAATCTTCAGTATGTTTCACAGCTGTACGTACCTGCAATCTGTGGCAGAGGGATCACATAGTCTTCGACACCAACTTGTCGAAGACGATTTATCACCTCAACCATTTCTCTCATGCCTCTGCCTAATAGTTCCAGGCCAGGTTCTGGAGACGAAGTATGGGACCAACTCCCATTTTGCGCGGTTGCAGGGGTAGGTTCTGAAAAGGTGTGCTGCATAGAGACATCGCTTAGATCAATATTCATTTGCGAAGTGCCATCCGTGACGCTCGGCGCTCCAGCAGCCATTGCAGCCGATGCAGTTTGGTATTCCTCGTCGTGTATAACGCGCCGAGCTTCGCTCGAAGAGATCTCGAACAGAACGGTTGATCCGGAGCTTCGTGGATAGCTTGAGAAGTACTCTCGAGCTGAGGCGGACGATGGCGATGGAGGTGGACTGCTTCCGACACCGACGAACATTTTAGGAAGCGAATTGCGGGGCCCTCTGATACCAGCCCTAATAGCCAGCCCTAATAGAAAGCCACCGGAACCCTAGCAACTGGGTTCGGCGGTGCGAACTAGAAGAATGGAGAGAATGTGACGGTTCTTCGACGCCCGAGAAGCGGCAAAGAAAATATTTTTGATCCTTGAGACTGAAATTTCAAGGAACTAGGCAATTGAGACTAGCAACACATACGAAACTACGAAGGTTTTAACAGATTGCAAAGAGACGCATAGAAGCAAGTTCTAATGTGGAGAAATATCCAGTGGTCTGAAAACGACATAGATACACAACAACCTGCCGAGGGATCTTTATATTTTTCGTCATCCGCCACCTCCATTGCCCTGCGCCGGTCTTCCATGTCCCCCTGGTTCTGCAGCTCCAGGAATACGCGTAAAGTGGTTTCGCATCTGCCTCATCCCCGCTGCTTGATTCGCAGTTGAAGTCTCTGAACGCCTGAAGATCGCCAAATGTAGCAGAAGACCGGGCACAAAAAGCGGAATGTGGTGCGAGTTCGCTTCTGCGCGCGCCTGCCGCTTCTCCACAACTTTATTCCGTCGTTCCCCACCAATTTTGCTCTGAACAGGAAAATGTCCCTGTGAGCATCCGGGATCGCATACAGATTACCACGAAGGCGGGTCAAAATGTGACAGACCCTGCAGATGCAAGAGACCGCCAAGGATCAACGCAGCGGATGGGTAGGGTGTGTCATTTCACGATGCCTTACGGACGCCCTTGTTATAATAGTGAGTCTACTCTCATAGAATGGAAGAAGTCTTGTGCAGTGTTGTTTTCTGGCTGGCACACCGACCTCTTCACCCTGTCTCTCTTTGATTCGAACCCCGCAGCTAGCCTGATTGATGATCTAAGTGCATGACCACGGCCCTCTCCGCCCAGGAGATCGTTCTTCGATATAATTCAATGATCAACTTGATTTAAGTCACGTAGAACAACGTACGGCAATACTCAACTGTACATTGTGCCCCATTTTCAGCTGCCTAACATAGCGCGGCTGCTGTAGAGGGGATTGTCAAGTTATCTGCATGGCAAGACACGTTGGACACTAGCCTCGAACGCGTTGAAAAGAGCGAATTAACGGAACCATACAAATATTTTCGCGTTGCTCCTCATAATTGAAGAGCTTGAAAATCTTGGATTCGTAAGGCGTCGTAGATCGCGACCCTAACGCGAGCTGAAAACCTTCGTCCCCTTGAAGCGGTGAGATACATGGATTCTCATTTCAGTGCATATATCGGGCTTCATGTGGTCGGTCTTCGAATTCTGTTGAGACCTATTGGTAGAATAGAAGCTGGACCCTCTTTACCAATTCCACAGGGCCCACCAGTGTATGTCGCATGTCAGCCACATAGAGCCCTCGCATTTTAGACAAGGTTCTCATTTCTGAGATTATGGCACTTCTTTCGCTGCTTTTTGCAGTATGTACAAAGTACTGCATAAGACCCCCATACAGAAGCCTCCAGGTCGTGAGTCTATTCCCTCTGCGAGATGGTTTTATAATGTTGCGACAAGCTCTCGCCAGAAGGACGTCCTATCTAAGCAAAGAGCTAGGCTAAACCTTTCTCCCCTTTTTTTATCCAAGAGATAGGAAAGATCAGATAATAACACGTATGGTGTTGCAAGTAGATAATGTCATGTCGACCGCAGATCTCCCCTTTCCCGCACAGCAACTGACTTGCAAAAAGTTTTTCAACCCCTACAAATCAGCCCTAGCCTCCTCTCCAGCCCACGCCCGTCGCATGACCTCCTTTATCTTCTCCAGCTCAACCGGTCTCGGATTCCAATACAGGTTCGAAACCGCAATCTCTGCCACCTTCTCCACATGCTCCTCTTTCATACCGCATTCCTTCAACCCCCGCTTAAACTTCAACTGCCCTAAAAGGATATTCAGCCCTTTCACTGGATCTCCTTCGCTCCCTGGCAGGGCATTGGCTATTTGCTGAACGATTTTTTGAGGCAGAGCAGGAGCATTATAGGCAAGCGCATGAGGAAGGACGATAGAGTGTGTTTCCGCGTGAGGCAGCTTGAATGTGCCACCGAGGGTATGGCAAAGCTTATGGTGGAGGGACATGTCAACAGAGCCAAGACAGCTACCGCAGAGCCACGCGCCATAGAGGGCGGAGGAGCGAGCAGGTCGAGAGCTTGGGTCAGCTACAATGAACGGCAGACACGAAGCGAGGGCGCGGATGCCTTCGACGGCGAGGAGAGAGATGACCGGGCTTGTATTACGGGCGTAGAGAGCTTCGACTGTTCATTCAGTTAGAATTGAAAAGTACGGAAACCGAAGAGCCGTACCAGCATGTGCAATAGCGTTTACACCACTCGTAGCGCTCATGCCTCCCGGCAAAGTCATCGTTAGGTCGACATCATAGATCACTGTCCCTGGCAAGATCTTAGGATCCGATCGTGTCGTTTTCCTCCCGCCTTCCGTCTCTCCTAATATCAGCGTCATCTCGCTTCCTGCGTACGTTGTTGGTATGCAAATATGTGGCAAGCCAGTTCGGATGCTGATCGCTTTGCCCAGCCCAATCGTGCTTCCACCGCCAATTGAGACAACAGAATCTGCATTATGCTCCATAGCGTAGGCTAGAGCCTGCTCAGTGACATGTGTGGGCGTGTGCATGGTAGCTTTGGTGAAGGTTCCTGCGACATTTCCGGAGAGGATAGTCTTGAGAGATTCGGCTTGGTCGACTTGCTGCGGAGAAGAGAGAAGGAGAGGGGCATTGAGATTCAAACGGGAGATTTCGTCTAGGAGCTTCTTGAGAGTCCCACTGCCGAATATGACACGGCCAGGGTTCGTGTTATATTCGAAGGAGTCCATAACCTCTTGCCCGCACTGTTTGTTCCTCTTAGTGTGGTAACCTTAATTTAGAGGTGGCCTGTGGTATTCTGGTGATGAGCTGCAGTAACGATTCCTAGACGTCCAAAGAGCTTTAATATAGGCATATTGTCTCTTTTCGCGGGGTTATAAATCCAATTAATGTATAGAGCTCGGTGGTGGAGCTAACCCAGGATGTAGTTCCCGGGACTTTGAATCGGGATCTGCTCAATAGACCTCTTTCCGCCCACCCAATCTTCGGGTGGTCCCGAGAGCCCAGTGGGATCATCTAATTGATGAAAGAACATAACTGCAGTTACTCCATAGACGATCGGTAATGCTCGTGGCAACGACATGCCATTTGTCAGTCTTACTGATAGCCAATGTGAGGCGGTATGAGGTAAGCCCTGAGTAAGAGTATAGTTGACAATGGAAATTGGGGAGGGGTTACTTGCCGGAACCCACCGAGACGATGTCAGTCCTCCATAGATGCGCCAACCGAACGGAACACGTGGAAAAGGAACGAAAACTGAACCACGAGGTAAGCATGGCCCAGCCACAGTAATTACCGTGAAATTCTTTTCCTTTTAAAATCCTTTTGGCTTGAGGGAATTGACACTAGTACGGCTCTCGCGGGAAATTTGTCTCTACAGAAGACCATGAATTTTCTATATCCATCCATATATCATTAGAAACTACAGATTCAGGCCAGACCGTACGAGGCCCAAACCTGTGTAGAGTCAAAAAAAGACAAAGAGGATAAAGCAAACATCCAACTTTCTCCAAAGGATGAACAAATGAGTGCTATATGGCTGGCTATGTAAACTATTATACAAGAACAGAATATCTCAGAAATCCGGATGAAGAGGGCTCCAGCTCAAGATATCCAGAGTGTCCCAAAAAACGCCTCATTTCAATAACAACGCCACCGCGAATGTTCGTTGTGAATTCTCAACGCTCGCTCTTTCATTTTATAGACCACATAAAGAATGTCCGCATATTGCATCATCATGGCCACATCAAACCCCTTCTTGAGTTTCCTAATACACGTCTTAGACTACTGCCCCTCGACCGTGCCCGGAATAGGCGTCGTACTCCTCGAATTTGCGGGCGACGTTCCAGTAACCTCGATGGCCGGTAGAGCTGAAATAACAGGCAATTGAGGTGCCCTAGTTCTCACCGGACTTTCATAAGGTGGTGCTGGTGCAAACTCCTCGTCGTGATATTGAGGCGGCTCCCCTAGAGGCATGACACGCAGGGGTTGCTCTCCAAGATCTGCACCACTTGTACTTAGCGTGCCTAACCGTATCGTCTCTGTATTTGGATCGTCCGACGCGTTCGTAGAGACGGACAGCAGAGATGCAGATCTACCGTGCCCATGATGTGAGGATCGGCCACCCATTGAGGCGGCTGAATCAAGCAACGGTCTTTCAGACTCAGAGGAATTGGCTCGGACGCGTGTGCCGTCATGGCGGGCAAGACCGACCTCTGCGTAGCTGACAGAGGAGACTCTGCGCTCGCGGGTTGCCGGGCGGGTGAGGGCGTCGAGCGTCGTTGTGCTGGAGCCAGGCTCGACGACGGCAGAGGCAGCAGCAGACTCGGCGCGCAGACGTGCCTCCGCGCGGAGTGTCTCATATAACTCCCAATCCCCACGCTCGCGAGCTTCGCGCCTCATGCGCGAACGCTCTTGCCGCTCGGCAATCTCGGCACGACGGGCTAGACGGACCTGATAAAGGGCTTCCATATCGGCATCTCGGCGAGCCTCCTCTTCTTCGGCTGTCTCGGGAAATTCGATAACAGTATCAATTCCGGCGCGCTCGCCTTCACGACCGAGCACTTGCTCATTCTCTCGTGGAGATGGGGCGTAGGGAGGAAGGGTCATGACAGAACGGACAGAGGTGTTGCGATCAATTGCTGCTGAGGGAGTGCGGTTGGATGTGGGAGGGTCTCTCGGGGTTGAGATGCGGTTGCTCCGGTCAGGTGCAAGTGACGGGGAAGGATTGAAACGGTCGCCGCTGTCGAGTGTCTGCGAAGCCGGATAGTAAAGGTTTGTCGGGTTCCAGTTTTCCCATTTCCGCTTCAGGTATTTAGTGGGGATGTAGAGCGGACGCTTATGGCGGACGCGAAGGTAGCGGAGCAGAGACCAGATGAAAATGATACCGAGGACGATGCAGATGAGGACAATAGATCCCTATGACGACGTTCGACATGTTAGTTCACGACCTAACGATCAATGTTCATAGCAACCTTTCGGTCAAAAGGACGAATCAGGAGAGGTATATCGTACAGTTATCAGGGGAGTATTGCTTGCACCGCTCGTTGGTGGTAGGGTGTTGTCAGTCGCCGTAAATGGAGTCGATACCGTCGCATTCCTACCTGCACTGGTGGTCCGTGTCGGTGGTACCTGTCGCGCATACTCCAACCCTCTCCGCTTCTTAAATCGCACCTGCATACCTCGCGCGCTCTTATCCGTCTCGTTCTCCTTTTCTGTCCCTCTTTTCCCGCTGTCGACCTCTAGACACGGCACCTTCCGTTGTTGATGTCTTCAAATATCCAAAGCTGAACCAAAACCTTCGGAGACCAACAATTACTTTCAGAAAAGCAACAAGCGAGGACGAAAGTCGTAACGATCGTGGGATTCTCGTTAAGGCAACGAGAGGATGAGGGATAATGGAAGAGGATGAACGAAAGAAAGGTCACGGTGATGTTGGATGAGTGGTGCGTGGCTCAGAGGCGGGATTTCGAATCCAATGCCTTCTGCCTCTCCGGTTTTGCCCAGCAAGAATCGACACGGGAACCAAACCAGCCCGGGGCTGAGGCTGACCGTGAGGCTGAGGTCTCACCCTTAGAAGCTTAACAACCAAAAAGCCCCGCAAGACTTTATCAATGCAGAAAAAGCCTCGACACCGTTGCAGGAATCCAGGGGAATCGTTCAATTCCAAATTCCCCGCTTGTGACTTGGGATCTGAGAAACAATAGTATTTGTTTCTCTGCAATTCTAGTTAGGCCCTGCGGTTTTGGTGAACAGCATCTATCCTGTTTCTCAGGGCTGACTCAATAGGCTGAATTTGTCGAGTCCCGACCAAAAATAGAGCTAGTCAGGATTGATCAACCGCATGAACCTGTCACTTCCTTTCCTCCATAGATGTGCAGCGTTTCTCGACTTTTCGCCTTCTCAAACCGGGGGTGAAATCTGCTTGACGAATAGTGTAGGAAATCGACGTATTGCTGTCTCGTCCTTAACCTAATCGATGGATATCCTGCAGCCTATCCGCTGTACTATTGGTGAAAGCCTAGAAATGAAGTTCGAAAAGAACTTTCGGTTTCATGGACCGATTTTATGGATGACTAAGCAGAAACGAGGGAATGCCCAACAGTGATATCATAAGACACAATAAATGAAGTGCCATAATTACCCTAAAAACCTGGTTCCTCCAAATTGCATCGATAGCGAGCAGATATTCTGTGTTGAATGAAGAGCATCGCTAAACAACTAATGTTTATGCTTTTTGACCGCTTGCTTCTCTTATTTTTGATTATACTTTCCGCGCAAAACTCTCGGATTATATGTTGCCTCCCTTCAGTATTCGTCCGCAACTTCGGGGCGTAGTCAAATCCAGCGTTATCAATCGTCGAAAACTCGTACGAGCTTCATTGCTATTATGCAATGCGAAGCTCTAACATGTAAGATCATCTATCGCCTGGGGTCTGGAATCCATCCCTCTTATTCTCATAGTGCAAGAGTCGGAGAGAATCACGACGTCACGGATATGCACATAAGCACCGGTGAGTGTATCTCACGGCGAAAATAGTGGCCTTCAAGAAAACCGAGCACCACATTACTGCATTCGAATTCCGCTCTGAGGAATTATTCAAGCCTTTCCGCTTAATCCTAGCCTCGAGTCTTCGACTTAGTCATAACGGTAATACCCAAAGTAACTAGCACTCGGGAAAGCCAACACGATTCCATGTCCCCATAGTTTAAAAATTTGAACGTGAACTCAATAGTGATGTTACCAAACCCCTTCCCAACGTGATCGTTCTAGTAAGGAACATCAACACCTACCCTCCCCCTCCTTTCCAATTTCTCTTAATACCCCCTATACACCCTACCCCTCACACGCAAAACTGGGTTGCCATTAACCCATCCACCCTAAATATACCAGGGGAAAAATGAACAAGCCCTTTACACCAAAGCCCGAAAAAGAAAACGCCAGACGCGAACTTAGGCCGCGGATTCCGGATGACCGGGAGTCCGTTGCTGATATGAGAGAAGATCCGTTGAGCGTAATTGCCCGCGCAGATGATTGTTACGACCACCAAGGAGAGTTCGAGGAACTAGGTTAGGCTGCTCAACCTATGGAAGCCATTTTCGGACTCATTGGCGGTGGTTTTCGGGGATGTCTCTGCGTCCGTTCGACTTGGTGGAGTGGGAGGGACAAGCTGTCGGGAGGTGATAGGAAGGAGGGATGTTGAGTTGGTGGAGCGTGGCCGTGTTTGCCATCGTGTTTTGTGTTTGGTGGTTAATAAAGAGAGGGTTTCCTTTTGGTTTGAGAGATCGATCGGGGGAGGCTTCTCGTATGTCCTTTGTGTGGGCCAGGTATAAATATCTAGTATAAGGCGTGTTGGGTTCTGGCTGGACACCCAGGGTTCACTGATGTGGAGTTGTCTTCTCGTCATTGGTGGGTTTCCAATTCTATCTTTGGAAAGAACGAAGGTAACGGAAATTTTGGAACACAAGAGCGCGAGAAAAGCCTACTTCCGTGGCGGCGGAATGATCTTGTAGCCATAGCAGGTCTGTGTACCTATTGACAAAGAATGGGCGAGGGAGGTCGGGCAGCGTCGTGCGCTGAGGGACCCTTCATATTTATATAAACGAATAAGCCAGACAAAACCAAACTCCTTCACCACTCCAGCCACGCTCCCAGCTTCGACTTCCCACCCACCCTCATCCATACGCCGCCAAACTAAGGGACTAATCTCGCGCTGTCAGCCTACGTCACATGCACTTTTCCTTAACTGATTCAATGGAGGAAAGTCACTCACATAGCGGAACCATCCTGAGCTGGGATACATAAACCAAGAAGAGCAATACATCAAATACAACACCAACACCAACACCTATTCTTGGAATGAACCAGAACATCTCAGACACAGGATGCGGCGTGTTGGAGAGAGGTGTGCGTTGGAGGAGACGGGAGCCGAAGAAAACAACGAAGTAAATGCAAACGCACATCCATAAGAAGCGGAAGGCGCCCCAGAGTATTTCGCGTCCAGAACAGTCTGGGTTAGAGTGGAATTCGTTTACACGCAAACTTTCATCGCGGGGTATGACGTTTTGTGGCCGTTGAGGAGTTAACGGCGATGGAGGGTTTGGTGAGGCTGGGGTCGGGAGGAGGGGCTGATGTATGATGGGTGGCATAATGGTCTTCTTTGCTTGTGATTGTTTGAACAGACTCTGAAAGGCGCCTGGCGATTAGATGTGCGCAGTTTTCCGGGTATAGAGTCTCTTGCCCGGAGTAGATGCATGAAACAGATTGGAGCTTGTTGTTTTGGGATAGTCTTGCTGTCATGGCGGCTTTGTGCAGCTCTCTAGGAAGGAAGGAACGACGTGCATAGCGCAAATTCGCAAAGGGTAAGACCCCAAGCAAACCAAAATAAACGCTTTGTTGAAATAGCTACACAATAGCCAAGTGAAATAGGAACTATATGGGTAAACCAGGCACACCCACAGATCATGAACCGAGCATAAATAAACACCATACATGAAAGTAGCCTCTACCCACTCGGCAGGCCTACCCGATCTTCTTCTCTAGCCGCTTCAAAAACCTCCCAACTCCCTTCTCTACCCTAGCAGCTCCCGCCTCCAGCCGTCCGTGTGGCTGTGCTTGGCCCTGACCTGGCACCGCACCAGCTGGTGTTCCGGGAGCTGGCAGACCGGCTACTCCTATTCCACCGACTTGCTGCTCATTTTCGGTTGGACGATATACGACTCCATGGACATTGTAGGGGTCCGCTTGACCAGGAGGTAGTGGCACGGCAGTACCTGTCGCGCCAGTGTACTGGTAGTTTGAGTAGCCACCGAGGGGCTGTGGTAGCTGGCTAGGAGCCTGTGCTCCATAGCCCGGGTATTGCTGTTGATACTGCTGTTGTGGCACTGCGCCATACTGGTACTGCCCAGGGTTTTGTCCGGCTTGTGGGGGTGGTGCATAGCCTTGGCCGTACTGTGGACTGCCCGTCGCTGGTGGCGGCGCAAAGCCGTGTGCGTATTGTTGACCTGGTGGCGGACCTGCGCTACCTGTAACTGGAGGTGGAGGTGGGAGGGAGTTCGTTCGCTGGGGTGGCCCGAAGGCAGAGGGAACTGGTGGGGAGGACGTTTGAGATCCTGCGGCTTGGGCTTGAGGAGGAGCACCTGCCGGTGGACCCGGGAGGTAGCCGGGACTCTGAGCTGGGAATGTTGACTGATGCTGGAGAGGTTGTGGGGTGAACTGCACTCCATCATCCACAGCAGCAACATGGCTAAGGCCGGTGCCAGTAGCTGCACCTGGAGGTGGAGGGGTCTTTTCGCGGTGCTTGATGGGTTCAGGCGCGGGCGGAGCCGCCGGATTGTAGGCCAGTGGCTTATAGTCAGCTACTAGGAGCTCCGTAGCAGTGGAATCGGTGCCGCCAGTCTTAGCAGCAGGGAACGTTGTAGAAACGGCACTCACGTTCCCACTCTCAACAGGATGATACGGGTCCGATACTGCTACCTGCTCAAGTTTTTGAACCACGGGACTCATTGTATCATTATGAGACGGCGGTGCATCTAGGACCTTCGTCTGGGTGCCGGGGAGGATCTTTTGTACTGAGTCTACGAATTGGCTGGCGTCTTCCTTAGTCCAGAAATAAATGTCAACTATATGCAGTTTATTCATAAAATATCCCTCATTCTTGATGTCCGGCCCAGGAAGCGACCATTCCTGGTTTGGAGCACCCGAGTGCTCATCGGTGGGAATATTGACAGTCAACGTAACGAGGCAGTTGTGATTGTGTGAGTACAGAAGATCCGCGGTATCCAAAGCTGTAGTGCATGCCTATGGTTAGTTAAAAGGGATCTTCTAGAAGCATAAAATACTCTAAATCTTCTTACATCCAGAGAAAGCATCTTGTTCCGGCTTGCCTGCATTGTTGGCTATTTCCAACCGCCCTTTGTTTGTCGCAGTGTCATGGTAGAGGTAGACATATGATCCCTTCTCAAACCTATGGCGCAAAGGTCTCGATAGTGGAGCACTGAAGAAGTAATGCACGTCTCCGAAGCTATTTTACTCCATTAGTCTCCGACAGGCTATTTACGGCTGGTGGGGCGCAAGGTACTTACAGGGTGCACATGACGGTTTCCCCAGAATTCAGAGGCATTATGTTTGGGGTACCGAACAGATCACAGAAGATATGAGACGGAACACACACTATCAACTTGTAAATACGAGGACCTCGGAGAAGTGGTTGATGTTATATAGTATTCGAACCGCAGCTGGGCTGACGACTGTGGGGCCATAAGGACCCTGGTACAGCTGAAGCGCTGCTGCACCTTTGTGTAGCTGAAGCCAAACGATACTGCCAATCAGAAGCCGCATATAAACGCCATCGTCGGAAATACGCAGGGTAACGAGAAGTGGTTAGCACTGTTCGCGAAAAAGGTTGAGCCTCAATTTTCCGAATCTTCGACGACACAGAAGGGCAGAATCTACAAAAAAGTTGATATCAATCAATTGCATCGGCATACGTAAGTTATCAATCATCTATCGAGACCTATTATAGCTACTGACCATGTACAGACTCCTTCTCCGCCTGCTGATAGGGTCGAACTCAAACCACTGTGCCCATCTTGGGCTCTCTCGTCTTCCACATCATAATCCACACAATCGCCCCCATCACTGGACACCATGTCCCTCGTAACCCTCTCCCACGTCTGCTCCCATCTCCAAAATGCCTCTCGCGCCCGATTAGGCCTAACCTCCGTCCCTCTCACAAACCTAACACTTACCCTTCTCCTTTCCCTCCAACATCAAGGCTTCATCCACAACCTTACTCGCGGATCCACCACCTCCCCTCATGACGACTCGCCAATAACCCAACACAACATCTCAACCAGACGTCTCTGGCTGGGGTTGAAATATTGGAACAATGAGCCTGTACTCAAAAAGATGGGTATGGTGTCGAAACCGACAAAGAGGATTTGGTTGGATAAGGAAGCGCTGGGGGATATTGTGAGGGGAAAGGATGCCGGGTATGTCAAGGGACTGAGAGTCCCCGGGGAATGTCTTTTTGTTAGCACGGATCGGGGGATTTTCGAGGCGAGGGAGGCCGTGGAGAGGAAAATTGGGGGAATGGTGCTTTGTCGGGCGCTGTAAGATGAGAAGAACCAAGTGAGATACTATACCGCATGGACTTTGAAACCCCTTCTCGGTGGTAGAAGGGTGAATAGATCAGTGCAGCTCAATTCAAATTGTACAACGTCTCCAATGATGCAATGGGGCTTCATTGCTGTGGCTCTGGGGTGTGGCTGTTGACCAAGATCGGGTGCTAAATCCGGGTTAGAGAAGGACGTTGACGATTCGGGAGTATGGTGTTTAGGAAGTATTAAATTTATCAATGAAATATCGATGAAATCCCACCTGTTCCGTCGAACCACCACACCTTTCCTCGTCACTGGTCTTCAGAGTCCATTTCTTTAATAGCAATATTCACTTAAGGGCATGTATTAATCATTACACTTGTTCTCTAAAGGGGTTTGCTTGCAACTCTAATCGCAGAAACGAGCGAAACAAGACAACAACCATCTTCGTAGGGTAGTAGTGGACTAATTTCTTGAATGGGTGAGTGAGCTATGGTGTACAAAGCCGAAACGACAGACGGAAACGACAGCTGGCTAAAGATGCACGCCTTTCCCCTTCCTTCATTTCCCTACCCTATTCTCCTACACGCGATGGTCCACCCCGAAGTGTCAACGTCCACAATAAAGACATTCGGATAAGAAGGGTGGTCTGAATGCTGATGTTGATTACGCTGTGCTGCCCTGAAACTCTTCTTTCTGTGGGGGATACAACAAGCCACGGGATATCGCACTCACTGATGGGGATACAATCAACTGGGCACGGCACTAGACTCGTGACATTGGAAGGCCAATAACATGAGCATAGACAGATAGGGGATGTCGACAGTGAAACGTTTCAGAGAAGGAAACAAAGAAACCCAGGAGTTATGGCGCGTTCGGAGCAGAGCAAAGTAGCACTTTACTCCGCAGTCACGAGCAGTGTTTCCTGAGGAATCATAGTCTCGGAAACTGGAGCATCCTCGACCTGATCCTCTTCGACAATTTCCTTTGGCTCTCCAACCTTGTCCTCTTCGACTGTGGGCTGTTCGATCTTGGCGTCTTCGATCTTAGGACCATCAACAATGGGCTTGACCTCTTCGACCCCCTCAGGCTTCTCCTCTTCTCTAGCAGTAGCCTCGTGGTGATCGAGCTGTTCGGTCTCCTTGACACTCTCTTCTGTCTTGCACTCTGGCTCTACATGCTTTTCTTCAGTTACTACCACATCGCCACCGCCGCTCTTTCTCGGGCTCTTAACTGTTTTCTTTACAGCCTTAGCAACCTTTCCATCTCCCTTCTCATGTTTCTCATGCTTCTCATGCTTGTCCTGTTTGGCGTGTGCTTTGTCCTCAGTCTTTTCAGGCACTTTATCGTGGACCTTCTCATGAGTTTTGCTCGCGGAGCTAGCAGTGGGACGCATCATTCTAGCCAAAAACCCTTCATCAGGAGCCACTGTGCTGGGAGTTTTCGCACCGGTGGCTGCGTTGCGTGACCGGGGTCGCTCTGGCAATGATGGACGGGATGGCTGACGCCGGATACTAGCAGTGGTTGTAGGGCGTGCAGGAGATAGCTTGTTGACTCTTTGCGTGGTTGAAGGCTGACGGCCGACGTTTGCACTTGCTTGACTCACTGGCCGGGATGGTGAGGTTGACTTCTTAGCCGCAGAGGATGCCGTTGGCGCGGTGACTGAAGTTGGAAGACGAACTGGACGAGTGGGGGATTTAGGTTCCACCTTTGGCTTCGGTGGAGATGGCATGGTCTGCTTAGGGACGGCTGCGTTCGAGGTGTTTGTCGGTAGGCGGGGCTTCGGAATAGCAGATGATGCAATTGTCGCACTGGGAGCCATAGAAGCTCTGCTGGACTTCTTGGTTGGAGTTTTCGTTGGCTCACTGGCGGTTCCTGTGGGTACTCGAGGCTTTGTGACAGTCGGGTTTGGGTTAGATGGTTTGTTGGGAGATGTTGGAGTTTTGGGAGTTCTGTTGGGCTTCGGCTCGATCTTCAGAGCAGGAGCTTTCGATGCTGGTTTTGAGGAAGTCGTATCCTTAGAGACGGTAATAGGAGGAGGCGCGGAACGAGATAAGCTTTCCTTAGGCTTGACTGCCGCGGTCTCTTTGGGTTTCGCTTGGGTGATCTTGTTCGGGGCAGGAGCAGCCCTCTCTTTGCCTTTGGCGCTGGCTTTGGCAGGTGCGGAGCTATGCCCTTTCGCCAGCATGTTCGTCTTTTTCTTTTCTCCAGCCTTTGGTGTATCTGGAAGAGGTATTTCTGCAGCGGATACTGCAGTTGCGGCTCCTTTTGCTACATCAACCCCATTCTTCGACAGCTTCTCTGATGCTGCATCGCCGGTGCTAGTGGCTGCTGGGAGTGGCTCTGCCTTTGGCTCTTCTACAGAAGACAGAGGCATCTCAGTATCATTCGTCTTGCCTTTCCCCTTCAGACCATTCTTCCCAATCACAGCCGTGTCCACCTCACCAACCTTGGACTTGTCTGCCGCGACCCCATTCGCTTCTGACTTCGCATCTACACTGTTATCTCCATTGGTTTTCTTCAGGCCCAACTGTGGACCAAATTGCCCACTCCGCTCAACTGCGACAAAACTTGTCCGCACTTTCGATAAAGGCCTTGTAGTGCCATTGCTTATAGCATTTTCACGGGCAGGTGAGCGACCGCGTGGAGGGGGAGACGTGGAATCATCAGCACTACCACCAGACTCAAACATGGCTCTCAGATTGCGGACGCCGCTGCTGGAGGATCGCGCGTTTGCCGCCATTTTTCTCGCACGACTCGAAGCGGTGGAAGACCACTTGCCGCTGGAGAAAAGATAAATTCTTCGTTTGTTGAAGATTGCTTGGTTTGCTGGGTTACAGTCTGATAGGTGAAAGCGACCGGGACGGGAGGAGAGTGGGATAACACAAAGTAATCTATCGAGATCGTCCAGGAGACGTGTTCCTACTGACGACAACGATTTATCGTTACCGCAACGGTCAAACCCACCACTGCTAACAACCACGTAGCAACTGCGACGGCTAGAGTTCGGGAGTGCACGGTCCTGGGCGTATTAGAAGGCCCCTCTTGGTCCTATAACGTTCACAAAGCAGATAAAATTAGGGTAAATTGTTCTAGAAGATAGCAAGGCGGGGAAAATTTGTTTGGGAGGTGCTGAGAAAGGGGAGCCGTTGTGATGGCAACCCTGCAAATCTGTGCACGTGGGCTTTGTGCCCACGCGTTTCGCGATTTGCCCACGTCCCCGCGTCAATGCGGGTTATTTACGAGGTACACTATACATATTCCACTCGAGTTCGCAAAATCCCGGCACATCGCGACGGACAGCCAATCGTTTAGCAATACCTTTATTTCTAGGGTAGACGCATAAGGAATGTTAATGGACATGAATCCACAAAGGATTGTCAAAATCAGTGCAATAAGAGACGGTCTGGGAAGTTTCAACACCCAAATCCAAATACAAGAAAAAAATTGAAGAGCTGAAGGTCATGGAGGGATCATGACTCATCAAATAGAAGGTCTACAATGATTTCCCCATACCTCAAGACAGCTTGTGACTCATTGAAAATATCAAGACCCGATGGAAAACATAAGGCTGCTTAAGAGAGGAGAAAATAGTGTGCTGTAATAGCGAGAACTCTCGATATGGTATTTTTTAGCACTTGGTGATGTAGAGACCGATGCTGCAAGTCCCCCACAATGAGCAACAGTGTAACGTAAGGATACTAGGTTAAGAAGATGTAACTCACGGAGAAGGGTTGTAGTCCTGAAAGTAGCGAAGGGCGGTATTTCCGCGGGCCTTCAGTTCGAAGCTAACAGCCTTCCCGGCCGGGCATGAGAAGGTTGCAATCGAGTACGAATGGCCAGGTGACACCGTTGTGACACCGTAACTAGTCTGAACTTCTGGAACGGTGTAGTACGTCGTCCCTTGATTAGCAACACTACTAAGCAGACTGAAATCAATGGCTCCATTGCCGGAAAAGGTGAAGCTGGATGTCACAAGATCCTTCTGTTCTGGGAAGAGGAAGACAAGCGAGCACTTCTTGCCACTATCCGAAACGGGGACGTCAAAGTTAAATATGGTCGAGATTGAGGGCGATACCTCACCGAAATAGGAGGTGCCATATGCTTGATCGGGGTGATTGGAGTTCACCGGGACAATGAGGTGGGGGTACTCATATAGGCCATTGAGATTAGCTAGGCAACCCCCTGGATTTGAGGGACATCCCTTGACGCAACCATCAGCTTTTAGGGTGATTTCAACGCAAGAGCTGTCGATGGAGCGAGTGTATATATTGAAACTGGAGGCTTTGGTCAGTAAATGTTCTTCGAGGTATTTAAGAAGCCTAGCGGTCTCACGCATAGTTGCCAGCTGGGCCAGTCGGGCAAGCGATGAACTGGGAGTTCCCGTTATACTTGACGGACCCGCCACAGCCGATGGAGAAACCGGGTTGTGCTTCGACTCCAGCATCACACTGGAACTGTGATGTGGGCGGGGCTAGAGAAAACTCAATCGTTAGAAAGAAGTTCAGTCTAGGACTCGTCCCAAATATGACTGTGAGCTCCTAGAATTCATGGAGTTGCGAGAATATCCCGTGGTTATAATATGAGCAAGTCTATGCATGTATAGAAAGCCTTCAGGACTGTAGAAGTCATACGCACTGAACAATTAAGACACCAAAGGTAAGACTAACTCAAAATGCAACCGCGGCCATTTGCGTCCGTGATGGCTCCACGGTCGTTGATACAGAATGTGGATGTGCCTAAGTTGCCACCAATTCTAACCTGACCATCAGATATTTGACCCACAGTACCTGGCCTCTGGCCTGAGGCCGTCAATCTGAAGCAACACGGTGTGTTGCGTGGAATCAGGGCACTGGCAGATGCCGCGAATGTCAAGAGGACAATACTAGCGAGCGACTTCATTGTGGATGTCGAATTGGATTGCTCCCTTATAGTGAAAGTAGAAGAGAAGATTAATATTCGATTGCACTTGAAAACTAATGTGAACAAGCACCGGAACTGATGAGGGTGAGACAGGATGGTAAGAAATGAGTAGGAATTCTGGTCTTTTATACATGGTAGAAGCTTCAATCAGGGAAAAGAGGTAAATAGCATCGTCAGCACATTGCACATAAACAATCCACATGATCCTGAGAGGTTGCATGGTTCGGGGGCAAACCTACACTCCACCTTCGGCGCAATGAAAGAGTGTCGGCGAGAAACATCAAGCTGAGGCGTAGGGACTGCAATATGTCACAGTCGTACAGATCGTGTGTTGGACAAGCAGTGGAGGATCCAATAGGATGGTGTGACCCGAACCCAACCGCCGAGTTAGGCCATTGCGGGGAATCCTGGTCAATGTTCCATGGTCAATCGAAATCGGAATGGCATTTTGAAGCCACCTATGCACCTAACAGACCATCGCCTGCATTGCCGGCTCGTTAGCGATGTAAACAATGTGACTTGAGTTCCGTAGGTTGGCGGAATCGCTAAGAGAGAGATGGGCGGTTTTCCTTGGCTTCCCAAATGCAACAGTGACATCCTGTAAGAACAATATACGTGGGCCTTGCCACCGATGGCCTTGTGCTACCGTTAAAGGTAGAGATATCTTTCGTAATCTAGTAGGGTTGCGTTTACGACAGTCTAGCTCGTGTGCTTTTGTTCGAAGAGACACGACGTTATCCCACACAATGAGAACCCCGCTAGCTGCCTAAGTGTGTTTGTTTTCTTCCATTCCCCGGCCAGAGTCTAGATCCCGGGCAATTCAGTACATTAAAGTAGCTTTGAGGCACCAGCAGATCGCAGGGTGTAGTACTGCGGGCCCTAAGCTTTAAGCATCCTGCAGACGCGTGTACTACGCTGGAGAGCTCTGCAAAATCAGCCCTGTGAATAGACTCATCGCGTTTCAACGCCCCGGTGTGACATGCTTGTTAGTACTCCAAAAGGCTCTGGATCGAATAGCATCGCTACAAAGTACCGCCAACTATCAGATAGCTACCGTGACGTTGGACCTGAATGCAACTGACACAGAACCGCACATTCCCCGTTACGTATGCCGTTTATCCAGCCATACCCAGACAAACTTACTTTCCAAATCAGCCATTTACCATCGGAAGCCAAGACAATTCTATGGGTAGGGTCTCAGTTGGATCGCCCGGCAATTGGCCAGGTCTGGGCTGTTACTTCTTCCACAAGAATAGTATATGCACTCAAAGAGAGGTTTGCGTTCTTGTAGCACGGCGACAGCAGAAGCCTTTTCCATGATCTTGCCCAAACGGTTGACGGCAGCATACACGCACCGAGTTCAGAACCCGTCGAGTCCTTCCAAAGACTTCCACGCGAGTCGACGCAGCAGCAAGGCGTACTCCAGAAACTTCCTTCTGCCAAGACTTTAAAAGGTTTTAAAGCTGTCACCGTGTCATCCTGTGAATAAAATCAACAGAGGCATAAACAAAAGGCAAGGGAACTGCGTGAAAGGTGATATTTTCAGAATATTCGGTCTTTTTAATGAACGATTTGCAGGAAGTCTGCGGAAAAAGATATCATACAGTATGTGCCCATAAAGCCACTATCTTACAACTTGCCCCCCGTGAGCTCTTCAGCAATCCTCCTGACACGGCTGTGCGTCAATGCTGCAGTACCACCATGAAAACCCAATGCCGACTTTTCCGCTTTATTCACCCTGTCTAACATATCCTGCACAGTCTCTGGAGCTCCAGTATTCCAGATATTCGAACCTGCTTTGTTGCTCATAAACCCCTTTGGACTCGGCACGAATATCCGTTCGATCGCCTCATTGAGTTGCTCTTCAGTGGTAATGAAATCTCTTGCGTGCATGTATAGAGTATGCAGCGAATCCCTCCGATCCTGTTCTTTCTCAGCTTGTATTGCTTGTACCACCGCTGATTTCTCAGCAATCCGCTGTTCTCTGTTTGGATCCGGAGGTGGACCAGATTGAAGTTTCTTTAGTGAAGATGGTATGGTTGGAGATGTAAGGCGGACATCTTCTCGCTCCGGCTTGTGCAGAAGCGCTTCTCTCTCTGCTCGTCGGTGGGCACTCCGACTCGCCATTGCTTGGTCAACCTTTTGTTTACGTTGGTATAGCTCTACCAGACCTTCGCGAAGGTTTTGCCGCCGCATTTCTGCCATTCGCCGTTTCCAGGCGATTAAGTCACTGCCAGGACCTCGGAAATCGCCATCCTTAGCAGGTGTGGAAGGCTCTTTGGTTGCAGTTGTGAGGTATTCTGGATCTGCTTTGTTGGGGCCTCGCCGTGGGAAAATTTGGCGTGGAGCAGGAAGTATGCCTTTGACGCGATGTCTCGAAGGAGGTCTTGATTGAAGGGGTTGTGGTACTTCGATGAAATTAGGGGATTCGGGCCCAATTATTAGAGCTGGTTTCGTAGTGCTGAATAATCGCAGTAGACTTGATGGAACCCTGCATGATTGAATGATAGCCCGACGTATTATCGGTGGTGGCATTACGACGGATTGACGCTGTCGCTGTGACAGTGAAACTTGAAATTGTGAAAGACTCAAAGTCGGACATCCTACTCTGTGGCTGATAATTACATAATCGTTAAGAAAATCTTGGCATTGCACCAGCCACTCAAAAACATCCCACAAGAAAAGTTTGTGTACACCTTCATAGCTTGCGTCCACTATTCACAACAGTGGGCGGAATCCAAAATGGGTTCTCACAAAAAGGAAGCAAACCGAAAGGAGAGGCAGGGGAAGGCTGGTGGTGGAATAAGCAATGTTAAAACTAAAGGTGAAAACTTCTATCGGTATGTGACTAACACAGCGGATGATCAGTATCCTTCGAGCTCCTACTTGAGCTAAAGACACCTGCAAACCAGACTTTCAGTCATGAGTTCTCCGCTTACCATGAATTTAGCGATGCAAAAAAGGTCAAAACCCTTAATATGTTCAAGGATGGTAAGGCTCAACGAAATGCCTCGGGAAAGATCACGAAAGCCGCTTCTTACCAGTCCCGCGAGCTTCCCAAAGCCCGAATTGAACCTAACCGGAAATGGTTTGGGAATACAAGAGTCATTGCTCAGGATGCTCTTAATTCGTTTCGAGAGGCCATGACTGAGCGCGCGTCGGATCCCTATAACGTCCTTTTAAAGTCGAACAAGCTGCCTATGAGCTTGATTCGTGACGGGCAGGGCAAGAATGGCCTAAAACAACATGAAGCTAAGATCACGGTGGAGGCTACACCTTTTGGGGACACATTTGGGCCGAAGGCGCAGAGGAAACGAGTGAAGCTTGGTGTTAGCACGTTGGAAGACCTTGTTGGTGAAACAGAGAAGAGCCACGACTCGTACTTGGATCGCATAGAACAAATCAAGCTTCTCAGTGGAACTTCCAGAGCAGATGCAGGCGTCGAGCAAGACGGTGATCTAGATGGAGGGATCAGCACAGCCAGAGAAGCGATCTTTTCAAAAGGCCAGAGTAAGCGGATTTGGAACGAGTTGTATAAAGTTATCGATTCTTCAGATGTCGTGATACATGTACTAGATGCACGAGATCCCCTTGGAACAAGATGCCAGAGTGTTGAGAAGTATGTCAAGGAAGAAGCGCCCCATAAGCATCTTATCTTTGTCCTCAACAAATGCGATCTCGTCCCTACGGGCGTTGCAGTAAGTTATATTTGTTTTTCTTCATCTATCTTTTCCTCCCAGCAGATCTCCATCGTTAAGTCAAGACACCTTCCGGCATTTCAATGCAATTATCGATGGGAGATTTGTCTGTTACGACTTTGGTAAATTAACCTCTTACTCGCCGCTCTCAGCTCTTTTTTGGCTCAGAGTAGATATCTCTCCGTCTTGGAGAGTTCATCATAAAGAGTTCGGGAATGTCTCGTTTGAGTTGAGGATTGTCTCTACCGTTCACATGGTGGCCTCTGGTGATTCTCTTAGTAATGATTCATACACACCAATTTCCTGCTAGCTGCTTGCCTCTAATTATTACGGTTGCTGACTGTCTTCAGGCGTCTTGGGTGCGCTTTCTCTCAAAAGACTACCCAACTCTAGCATTCCATGCCTCGATAACAAACTCCTTTGGCAAAGGTTCCCTTATCCAGCTACTCAGACAGTTTTCTGCTCTCCATTCTGACCGAAAACAAATTTCTGTCGGTTTTATTGGCTATCCCAATACGGGCAAGTCTTCCATAATTAACACACTTCGCAAAAAGAAAGTCTGCACGGTAGCTCCGATTCCAGGCGAGACCAAGGTGTGGCAGTATATCACTTTAATGAAGCGGATATACCTCATCGACTGTCCTGGAGTAGTTCCTCCTAGTACGACAGATTCTGAGCAAGATATCCTACTGAGGGGGGTCGTTCGAGTAGAAGCTGTCGAGAATCCGGAACAGTATATCACCGCTGTGCTAGCTAAATGCAAACCTCAGCATATAGAAAGGACCTATGGCATCAGAGGCTACAGCGGTTCAACAGAGTTCCTAGAACTCCTGGCGCAGAAAGGAGGTAGGCTACTGAAAGGTGGCGGGGCAGACTTAGATGGTGTTGCCAAGATGGTCCTCAATGATTTCTTGCGCGGCAAGCTACCTTGGTTTACTCCACCTCCAATTACGAAAGAACAGGCGAAGGAGAAGGGCATCAAAGGCAGAGAAGGCAGGCTCGGCGAAATGAGCCGGAAGAGGAAAAGAGAGGACGAACAATCAACCAATGGGGGGGCTTCAGAGACGACAATGGCTGAAGGTGCTGAAAATGTTGCAGAAGGTGCGGGGGACGATGAGGAGTTTGAGGGATTCGACAGTGACGACAATGTTGACAATGACGGCGGGGATGATGACGGGGATGACTTTATCAGTGATCCTGAGGAGTCGGAACCTGGAAGCAGTGACGCAGGTGATATCCAGTCGGAAATATATGGAGAACCAGATGGAGAATTAGATGGCGTCACAGTAATCGCGGAGGAAGGCCAAGTGGATGCCCAACTAGAAGAGGAGCTTGTTGATGACATAAAGAAGCATTCAGCGGAAATAAAGCACAATTCCCGGAAGAAGAGAAGGAAGGATTAGAGTATGGCATCAGCTTTAGAGCCATAGATCCTTCAGTACTAGGCTCAATCAATTCAAGAACATTTTGCAATCATATTTGCAGTAGGCGCTGCGACGCAACCTCTTAATCAACTCCCCTTGCGGTGGAGGACCTGTATTTGACCCTAAGAAGTTTCCCATGACCGCTGTCGCACACCAGCTTTCGCCGAAGTCTGCCTCTCAAACCTTACGATCGCCACGCCAACGGCCTGCTTTGAAAGCAATATTTTGCTCGAATAAGGTCTTGAACACGCATCTCCACAGTACGGACTGCCAGAGCGTCCCTTATATTCAAGTGTGGTTACATTTCCAAGATTTCGAAGCAAGAGGGGTACTCTTATTAGTTTCTTGAAGAGCGAGCATAACTGTACTATCTAGGATGGGGTCCATCACCTCTCCACTGTCCTCCCCGCGGTCGTATACCCCTTCGCAATCCCACTCCTCCCTTGCTGCATCCGTGCACCCTCGTCTTCTTCATACTTTATCTCAAAGTCACTCCCCAAACCTCTCCAGGTCCGATTTGACCGCAGATACTCCGCTCCTGGCGACACTTCGCCGCCAATAGATGCTATCTCAAGACTTGCACGTTTAATAAGCGAAGTTTGGTTAGCGGGTGATCCAGTGGTGATATCCTCAGTCTGGGACTGTGTTGAGAGCTGCATAGGACGGGAGTGGGAAACGTAGCGGCCAGTGCGGAGATCAAATTCTGGTGGTGAGGATTCAGGTTCTGAGTCTATATCACCAGCGTCCTCGGCTTGACCTCCTTGAACACGGCTGTGCTCCACACTGTGCCCCTCTCTCTTCCTCCTCGAAACTGCCGCGTCTTGCGTTAAGCTACCCTTAATTAAGAGCGAGTTGAAATCTGAAATCCACTCCCCCGTCCAGACCCTCTCGCCATCCTTCCTTAAAACTAGCCCCAGCTCCCATGGCGTGACAATCGGTCGATAAAATTCTTTACTCTCAATCAAACTGCTCTCCCAACACCCTATCACCACCCATCCTCCAATCTCACTGAAATTTGCAATCTTGGCTGGGTTAACTTTGCCGACTACGAAAGTGTAACTTTTCTTGCCGGCAGCGAGGAGTTGGGCTTTCACGTGCGAGACTATGTGGAGGTAGTTGGCGACAGAGTGTGTGTTAATTAGGATGCCGAAGATCGCGACGGTGGTTAGAGAGGTTATGAGGGCGTAGCGCCGGCGGAGGGTTTGCGCGGTTGAGGATATCAGAAGCTTAGGTGGAGATCTTGAAGATGCAGTTTCAGTTGAGTAGATGTAGATTGATCCAAGCCTAGAAGAGAGGGTAAGAAGAAGGCTGGTAGGAGGGTCCGAGATGTGGAAAAGCTTGTAGTTGTTTAATGTTTCATTTCCTGCCTGGACTTCTGGAGGTATGGTTCTGTTTGGGATAGAAGAGCCAGGATTGTGGACTATGGAGGTTGTGTAAATATGCGAATACCCAAGGGCCTGAAGGGCATCATTGACTGCTTGTAAGTGACTTGAATAAGTCACATCAGCCATAAGGACAACTTTCTCCTCCTTGTTCGGGAACATTTTCTCAAAAGCCTCAACAACCGGTTCCAGAGATAATTGCTGCGTCGTGAAGACATAGATAACAGGCAGACGTGCAGTAGGAGAGAGACATGAGCGGCCATAGTGCACCAACACGTTAGCATCGATATGCTCTGCGGCAGTCTCGTCGACACAACAGGCGCCATAGGATGTATCAGCAAGAATATATAGTCTCTCCTCTTCATCCTCTGTAGCTTTCGGCTTCCCGCTGCTCTTTGATAGCTTCGATGCATCGATCATTCCTTGGGGATCTGACTCAATACTGGCTTCTGTCCGATCTCTCGTCTCTGCCTTACTCAGTTCAAGACTATTTTCATTTCCCTCAGGGATGTTCTTCACATCTCTTAGCCTGCATTCTAAAGCTGCAAAAACTCTTGGTCCATCCGGCAGCATCTCGTCCGGAAACTGAAGAGCGATCCGGCGCCATTTATTTTGCCGTATCTCCTGCACAGTCCTTTCGATTTCGTAGGTGATATAGAGTTCTTCGTCCGAGAGACGCGCAGCATTGCGCGCCTCCAACAGAGGAGTAGGATCTTCAAACATGCGCGTATCTGGTGTTGAAAGTACTGGAGTAGCAGTAAGAGTCCCGGTCATTACGGTAAAACCTTCGACTTTTAGTTTTTCAAATGATTCTGTTTTCCCCTCGTTTTGGCCGGAAGTTTCCCTATCAGATTTTTCGCCACCCCAAGAGTATTCTGTGGTTTCTTTATGCCGCCAAGTAAATCAGTCAGCGAGTCGGAAAATGGTAGTAATTTAATATCTCAAATTTTCCTAAGTAATAATTCTACATCCTAACTTTTACGTTTGGGCTACTCTGCGGCTGACTCATCATAAAATCGATCAATTCCCTTGATGCCGGAAATCGCCGGACCATATATCCCAAGTGACTACCAGAGACGGGTCAGATGTTATGAGATTCAACGCAGGCCTGATAGCCTTCGCTCCTGTACCTCGCTCAACGCCCGACTTCCGCTCAGGAAAGAAACCAGACCAACCGCTGCAACTGCGGGAAGTGTTTGGAATAAATTCCACCTTGTATAGTAGAGAAAGAAAATGCCTTCCAAGGCCAGAATGGAGCCGAAAAACAAAATATGGGAGATGGGCGAGTCGCCTAGAGCTTTAGGCAGATGGTTTAGATTGGCACCAATGGATCCCCACTATCGAAGGAACAAATCAGCTATGTTTAGAAGTATTGAAAGAAAGAATCTTACCATGATGAAAAGTGCAGGCAAGCAAGCAACTACGGCTCCTAGGAAGATTAATGTGATGATCTTTGGAGGGCTCTTCGCATCCAGACGGAAAATGTGATGGATCTCCTTGAGCTTGCCGTATCGAAGTGGCTTCTCAACGCTGGCGATAGGAGCGGCAGGATCAAGGGCCGCGTTGAGATTGAAGACGTGATTGCTGAATGCGATCGAAGGCCCAAATGAACCCAATAGAAGGGTCGCTTGTAGTGGTTTAGTTGAAGAAAGTAGCTGCGCTGGCAAATCTTTTTGAGTCTGTAGAAAGCGTCAATGTTAGAAAGACTAAAGTATGACGGATCTAGCAGTGCCTTACAAACTCGACTTTGCCCTTGCCAGTATCCTTGAATTCGAAGGGCATGGAGATCTCTAGGCCCGTGTCCATGTCCCTAAGCAGTAGAAAGCCTTGATGTGGCCTCTTTGCGGTCTTGCCCTCTTTAGCAGTCAATATGATACTGAGCCTATCGGTTGCTCCTAGTGTGATTGGTTTCGATAGAGGAACATGATCGGAGAGTCTTAAAAGCAAAGCAAGGTCAATTTTGCAAATGCCCTGTGATCGCCGAAGGAGGTGTTCTAAGCTACGTACTTGTCCTTGAAACCTCCAGCACCAGCCCCTTTGCCCTGTACTGAAACAATTGCTTCTTCGAAGGTCCAGGACGAAGCCGCCACCGCTCCTACTACAAGCAACGATGCCGCCGAAAGAAAGTTGAAGATGCGCATTATGAGCAATGATTGGATGTTGGTCGAGATCCAGAGTCCTTGGAGGAAGGCAACGTAGACCATTGCGGCTTAAAATAGCCGAGGCGGCGGCACCTAAGCGAGGAATTCCATTTCAATCGAAAACTGGCGCGTATGGCGGCTGCTCGTAAGCGTTGATTTTGTTTGCACGAGTTGACTTCTCTTTATCCAATTGTTTACATAACTCTCGCTAAGAGATTCGGCAGCAAAAAGGGTCGGGCTGTGAACGTGAATTTCCACATATCTTGTATCGCATGCTGAACAGCCATTGTGCCTCTTATTTCTTTGTGGCACCCCACTCCACCCGACAAAGCCATCTTCTCAGTGTGGGTGCGTTTCCGAACGTCAAAGACAGTCCTTCACAGTCACACTCAGCGGTCAAAGCCCTCAAATCTTATCGGAGGGGAGATCCTGAGTAAATCTGGAACAGTTTTGAATGGGTCAAGCATTAGTGAGTCTCGTCATCCATTCGTGATTACTTTCTTCTCGGGAAAGTATTCCGCCCAACTCTCGGGTCTTTAGCATCGGCTCCATCGCGCGGTTGGCCGTTCACCGCTTGACCGCTTAATGCCACTGCCTTCCTCCAGCATACTGACAATTATCTACACTCACAGTGCCTACGCTACCGCTTGAATCGCTTCAGGCGGTCTTGACCGCAGCAAAGCATCTTTCAGCTGCGATAGGTCACGACGGCCAAATTCCAGCGGCGGTGAATGCAGCGCTTTCAAGTTCCCTCGAGCACGCTCGTGCGAGCAATACGCCAGCACAAGTCTCGAATGAAGCCTCAACGAATAGAATGCAAGTAGTCAGCGAACACGATATGTCATTTTCGAACTCATCAGAATCGGGAGTCTCGGACGAGATCGACGACCTGCGGCAACATTCAGCTAGCCAATATGTCAGTAACAGTTCAAAGTCTACAACAAATGGGAATGCCAATACGTTAGCTGCAGAAACGGCGAGGGCTGCAATAAATGCGATGGGTTCTAACGACAGAACCGGCGAAGTTGATGGAAACGAAGATCCTGCCACGACGTCCAATCATACGAATAACCATGAGAGCGACAATGTTGGTAGCCCCTTGCCGGACTTTGATCTCACTGATGCGCCCCAGGACCCTACTGCATTGGCATTGTGGGTTGCGAAGCAGATTCACAAAGCCGGTGTTGACCTGGACTATGATCGGTCCGAGTCCCAGGAGATGCGAGGGTCAAGTCAATTCTACAATCGTCCTCGTCATGAAGACGACGATGATCCCGAGAAGGCTGCAGAGAGGGAGCGGGTGCGACTCGAGAACCGGGAGCGGAAGAAACGATGGCGGGAGAGCAACGCCGATAGGAGTATGTGTCTCTCCGTTCAAATTATTTTGCATTAGCACCCTGAACCGAATGCTCACTTTCTTGCGCCAATAGACAAGGACAACGATCTCCGCTGCCGTATAAACAAACGCGCTAAGAAATTGTTTCCTGAGGGAAATTCCGCTCAAAAAACGGCATGGATGGAGTCGGAGTTTAGGAAGCGCCGAGCGAAGCGTGAGGCGAAGGAACGAAATCGATCATTCGACGGTGACGACGGTTTTTCACTCCCCGTTGGGATTTGCAACGACCTCTTTCCAAATTCCGCAGATGGTCCCCAAGCCAAGAGAAACATGGCAGGGCATTTACTGGCAAATGCGCTCCTTGGTAACGGGAACGGCCCAGATCAAGATTCGGCAAATGCACTCAAAGCGGCTTTGGAGAGCGGAACTGTTGATGCAAAGCCCTTTGTCGAAGCTTTGCGAGTCATGGCATCTAACCCTGACATTATGAATGGCATAAAAGCTATTTTGAGGTCAAGTGAGGATTATGATGAAGGCGGGGATGTCCATAGCGGAGATGAAGATGTCCCCGCCAAAAATGAAGCTCAAGGCGAGCCTACTGATGAAAATGATCAGAGTGAACTTGTGAAGGCCCTGCATGCCGCAACGGCAATGCTGACGAGCATGGAGCCGATAGCCGGAGATGCTGGAGATCCCGTCGAACATGCTGGGACGAATGGGTTCACAGCCATCAATGGCTCAGAGAGCCCTAAAGCGAAGAAAAAGGACAGTCGACTATCTGGAACTGCTAGTAACCATGGCCTGGATCAAGCTCAGATTGATGAATTTCTGCAAGTGGCAAATGGAGGGCCGCTCGCTGGAGATGCAGACGATAATGAGAGTGTGGCGGATACTATAGATGAAAATCCTGGCCGTGCAAAGGAGCATTCGCATGGCCCCCAGCCAGACATTGACATATCGGCGACACTACAGATCCTTATGAACAAACTCAAGCGCTCGGCTGAGGATGAAGGGGAAGATTCATCAGACTCTAAGCGGCGCCGCAAATCATCCTCGTCGATATCTGAGCCCAACGATAAGCATACAACTGCGATGGCGCTGAGCTCTCTATTGAAGTGTGCGACGATGTCAATCAATACTGTCATTCCAGCTGGGCAGGGCAGAGCTACGTCTGAGTTGTATACCCGACTTTCCCATCATTCGCGGTCATCAACACCTTCCGGTGGTGGTATCAATCCCGCGTTTGCCGATTCCTTTGGCACAACGGCAACTATGAACGAGAGAGTGGGCGTTCTCTCAAAGCCCAATCATTTTCATAGGCCGTTATATATCGCCAATAATACGGCCCAGCGAATCGTTGTTCCACAAGTGACCTCCAAATTAAAGCGAGAGGAAGAGGAGAAGAAAGCCCGGAGTTTTGGTTTCCCGCCTTTGCCTGGTGGTAAGCCTGGTGCAGGACTTCGACGGCAGAAGAATTAACGATGGTGTGGGTTGTTCTCTTCAATGCATCTACGGTGGTTGGCGCATAGTGTGTGGAGGCTTCCTGCCTTATTTGGTGTTGGCGTATTTTTACGGATCGGTTTGGCCATGGGTGTACATGATATGGTTTTGTCTCGTGGGACTGTTTAAGCATTGCGTGTGACATTGCCATTTTGTACTGCAGATAAGGACCGGATATTTGATATTTCCTGATTCAGTCTTCCCAAGTAGGCGCTTTTACACTTCGCTGAAGAGATTGATAATGGGCAAAATGGGTTGCAATGGATTGGCGGTGGCTGCTACTCTGCTTTCTCGTGGATAAAGTGGTTGCTCTCAGTGGGCGAGACTTCTTTTATAGAATCTGTCGTGGCGGGCCTATTTGTTGAACAAAAGATTTCGCTGCTCTCATCTGTTACTTGCTTCATCGATTATTGCTTTTGGAGGAATACAAGCTTGGGACATCCACTATGACCGATATTTCTGCTGTTCACTCACATGAACTGCATTTTTCTGTACGATACTCTATCCAGGGAAAGGTCGGGGAATTTCTTATTGCCCGTGCAAGCCCCTGACGTATCTGCCATCAATCAATGCAGGAACGCGTCGAAAAATCTTGGCGCGTTGAACACGAAATAATTTCCCAAGAATGTGACTCCTACGAAATATAAAACCCCACGGACCAATTCAGAGGCTAAAACGCGTCTAACAACAAACACTATGTCCACAGAAATCACGAAAAAACGCGGAAGACCGAAGAAAAGCGCTTTCATTGCATCCGCTGTGGAACAGGTGGAAGTCCCGGAGACAAAAACGGCTTCCGTACGCCAGAAATCGACCAAAGCTATCGCTTCCACAGTATTAAGAAAAACGGAATCCGTAGCAGCCGTCAAACCACCTAAAAAACCCATAACGTCTATATCGCCTTCCGTGAAACAAGCACTAGTTGCATCCGCAAGATCAACACTGCAGCCACTGTCCAAATCCTCTCCTCAAACTCCTCAAACCGCAAAAAAAATACCTTCACCACCACCTCTCACCTCCAATTCCAAAATCCTTAAAGAAGTCTTCCAAAAACATGCTTCAACGCCCCCATCCACAAACTCCCAACAACCACTAACACAAAAGACACTGCTCCCGCCAACCCCACCTCAACAACCCCATCCTCCTGGTATCACACCCATTGCACTCAATGCCTTTGCCATCTCCCAACTCAGTCACCGCCCATCCCACCCACGGCCAAAAGTCGATGATGGGAAGTTAGCCGAGAAATATAAACCCGCTGCTCGGAGGTTCGTGCGAAGATTCAGAATCTATTTACTGTTGTGGTGTGTTAATCGTTATGTAGGATAACTTACGCGCTTGTTGCGCTGCCAATTGCGATTGTCACAAGTTGGGTGTTGTATCAGCGGTGTAAGTAAAGTCCTGTTCCCACCTCCAGGGTTGAGGTAGGATTGAATTGACTGACGCTATGGGTTTGGGGAAACAGTGGTGCTGGGCCAAGAAAGGAAGAGACTTATACGGAAGCCAGATGACGAATGAAGGTTCACGACTGCATGGCGTATGGGTATCGGAAGTTTTGAGATTAGATACGAAGCTTGAAGCTTTGGGCAAAATTATGCCGCTCACTTATTTCTTTTCTTTGTTCGATTGATATATATTAAACGCATTTCTTTGTAAATTATCCCCTTTCCTGGGGGGAATGGTCTGTTATAGCTATGGAGGACGGCTATTCGCCTTATGACGGGTGCGTGTGAAGCACTCTAGATGCCTTTACAATGTGTATGCACGGGTGTACTTCGCTAGCATATGCTTCTGATAGGCTCATATGATCTTGAAGACAGCTTGCGCAATTGCGGCATGCAGGTCTGAAGACGCCGAGCCGGAAATGCCGGCGTTAGGGTGTGTGCGCACGCTATGATGTAGGAGTATATAGATAGGTAGATGGAGATATGTGGTCACATTGATAGTTTAGTTGTCCCTTTTACATTCCGATGTATTTTATTACCCAATGCCCTTGCCGTCCGGCACCACCGATACGCCTGAGGCCTTCTATTCGTCACTCGAAAACCATTCCCATGAGAATGCCTTCATTGGATGACCAAACTTAGGAGCCTGGAAGCACGATTGCTAAAGGAATCATTATGTGCTCGCAAAAGATGAAGTATTGCAGGAAATGCCTTCGATCTGTATGCGAAGTAAATGGAAAATTTGAAGACGTAGAAGAAGCTAGAAGGAATCTATGGTTGCTTTTAGGAAATTCGAGGACGTTAGATGCCCCTATGTATAGCTACCCCTGGTTCCGAAACCCATTCGTCTTTGGCCGCAAACTCAACGGAAGCGGCGGCGGAGTCACATCCTTCCCATTCCCGGCATAACTATCAGTGGGTGCACTAGGTCTCCGCGGTGGTATAGGCGGTGGGGTGTCGCCCGACTTCGGCGTCTGTACACCAAACATGGAAGCTGATCGCTTCGGCATGGGCGCTGCTAGCGGGGAAGGCCTTGGGGACACACTTGGTCTGCGCGTGGGTTCCGCCGTTGGTCTCTTCCAGTCGCCCAATCGGTTCGGCGAGGGTTCGGGACGGCAAGGGAATTCTCTCCAGTCATCTTTAGCGTCAGGTTCGAGCTCAGGGCCTGTTGACGGTGCGCGAGGTGCGGAAGGAGGTGGTGGGGGAAGGGAACGAGGAACGACAAGTTTGTTTGTAGATGTAGATGCCCAGTATGACTTTTGTGGGTTGCGGCCACGGGTTTTATCGTCATTATCGTTTTGCTCGAATTGGACAGGGAGAGCAGAAGGATCGAAGACAGGTGGAAGTTTCCTTCCGTCGCTCTCGCTGTTTATGGATGGGCAAGGTGAAGTTCCTCGCGTTCGGATTGTGGTTGCTGAAGTGTTGCTTGAGTAGGACGAGATTGACGCTGTGGAGATACCAGAGGATTGGGATTCAATTGAGGCTCGTCGTTCGGATGATTGCGAGGATGGTCTGCGAGGAGGAAGGACAGGTTTCGGTGGCGTTGCGGCGTTGTTGCGCGGTGGAACTCTTGGTGGTAGGGATGGCTTCCCGGCTGGGTCGTTGGAAATAGTACGTGAGATCGTGTAGGCGGGTAGTGGACTTTCAGGAACGTCTCGATTTGATTGATTGCCCGTGTTTCCCTCGGTCGCAGAGCCGTACGAGTACAACGGAGGGTTATTGGTTGTCTTTCCCCTAACAGCAGGAGGCCGTTTGGCAGGTGGAGCTGGCGGTGGAGGGCGAGAACCAGGCCGATGCTTGGTTGCTGGTGCTCGACCAACCTCATTGAGCTTCAAAGCCGCGATGCGTGTCGAGATCGAGACAGGCTGTTGCGACGCGTCGTCCTCCATAGCTTGGCACTTCTCTGGCAGTTTGTTCAATCGAGACAATTAATCTTGAATCTCGAGCTTGAACAAGCGTTGGCTTTAAAAGAGATGTTAGAGGTGTCCTCAAGTAAGACCATGTGTCTGAGTGGGGGCCAGTTTCAAGTGTTGGAAAACACTGCCCAGCCAGCTGTGCTGTATGAATGCTGTAATTGTTGGATTGAGAGCGCAGTGAAGGTATATAATTCGCTCAATCTTATATGACGTAACAGGACAAATAGATTTCCTGATTCTTCAGGCTGTGCAATGGCGTTGGCAGGAATATGCTCGATGTGGAGTTTGAATGTGGATCATTGTCGACTCTTTTTATTTGCATTGGAGGCTGAAAAAGCTTAGCACTCGCTGTGGCTGTATCTGCCAGGGCAAGTGTCTTGGCGTGAACCAGGCATGCGGTAGAAGATTGGCACACAAATGCGCCACTCATACTCAATAGATAGAGAACATCTTACAAATACAATGGATACTCCTCAGTTCGGTATCACTCGTTTTAATTATCTTTATTGGATCGATACAATATCTCGACTAAGTGGCTACACCAGGTCAAGTATGAATAATGTATGAACATGGGGACGTTTCGCAACTAGAAATATCCTGTACGCCGTCCTCACGATGCACAAACAGCTCCCATTCCATGACAAGCCCTAACCCACGGGGAAAGTTCAGTCTAACTAAAGATGGGTGACTATGTCCCACACGCATGCAATGCAGGAAAGAAACAATTATTCGCTAGGCTGCACCGCCCCGTCAACGTGGCTATCAACTTCATGTAAAAGGTTATGGATCTCAGTGGCTTCCTGTGGACCCAGGACCGCACGCTGGAGATTTAGTAATATCTTCTTGAGGCCGGCGACAATCCCTCCTGCGCCGGCCCCACTTGGAGTCGCTGCACCGCTTGTACTCGGAGATGTTCCAGCATTGGCACCTAGGGCTTCCCTCTCGCTCGCTCGGGACCCGTGTGCGCATCCAGATTTCCCCTTATCGTTCAACAGTTCGGCATCTAGATTGCCTAATGTCGCTGTTGGAGACGGCTCTCTGGAGCTGATAGTATCTCCATGCTCCTCTGTTGTTCTGGAGGAGTCTACTATATCCCTACCTTTGTTCTTACTATCTTCATCTACCCCAATAAAAGAATCTTCGACTCTTGAAACGTCCTCAGCATCTTGATTGGAACCCTCATCAGCTTCAGAACTTGGAATTGAAACATGGCTCAGCCTTGACGATCTCCGCTTTGTCGCAGACGATATAGGTGTCTTTTGTTTTGTGCGCCGTGCTCCTAAATTAAGGTATATTAGAAATCAAGAATACTAGGAGGGATATGAGCGGCTTACTCTTTGTAGTGACACTGGGAGATTCCTCAACCTCGTCTAATTCAATAGATTGGGATGATCGCCGCTTCCGAATCCCTGTAAAAAGAGTCAGTATGATATGTATCATAACAGCTCTCTGAAACGTACGAGAGGGTCGTGCATCTGATTTCTCTGGCAGAATAGGGCTTTCTGGAATAGCGTTTGCCTCGCTTCCTAGGGTCCTCTTATTTGTCATTTGCAGAAACGTTGGCATTTTCCGGGGAGTACAATCGACGACAATGCAATCACCCATTTCTTCTTCTGCCTTCGCTTGCGGTTTGGGTCTTTTCGGTCTCCTAGGGCTAAAGAGTGACGACCGTTTCCTCTTGCCTCGAAAGGTTGGTATGGAAGCAGGGATCTTTGAACTCTTGTCCAGCACGCTGTTCTCTTCTTGCGTTGTAACCTCATCACCTCCACCAGCGGAGTTTCCCATAGCCTCACACAAATTTAAGTCCTCGGGATGGTCTTTGGCGTGCGAATCCTCTATACGGCTAATGTCATCTCCGTCGGCAAAAGTCACAGACAGACTCCGTCTTGCAGGCGCGGCAAGTCTAGTGGTTTTCTCCATAGGTTCTGCAGTCCTTGGGACTTCAATGGCATGCTCTTGTCTCAGTTGAGCTTGTAGAGGGGATGTTTGAATAAAGGTCGCAGAACTCCGTGGTCCAACTTTGGGCTCGGAGGGGTCTATACTTGGAACTCGTTCGTTCTCGATTATTATTTCCTGTGGTGGCGGAGGCGTTTTGGGGTCTTCCACGTCCATTTCTAGTCCGATGGGTTGAGAACTCTGTAAGTCATCTTCTATCGACTGCATCGGATTTGCGTTACCGCCCAGACCCTGAAGCGAATCTTGCGTTGTGATATCTGCTCCCATAGATTCTAGCATCTCAGCCTCAGCAGCCCAAGCCTGCAACTCCATTTCAACTTCAGAAGGTCCAGCTCCACTGACAAGAGTATCGGGTTCTAGAATTTCAGCTCCTAGATACTCGTAGCCTTCTAGTGCGGAAGTATATAATGAAGCTGAGTTAGAGCCACCCACGCCTTCTTTGCCTTCTATCGATTGTCTTGGGGGTGGCGAGTTAGGAACATGCACAGGCTCTATGTCTTCTTTGGGAACCGGCGGTGATGACGGTGGCGTATAGCCCCCTTTGGGCGCATGTCTAGAATCGGTGTGTGGTGTTGGAGACGAACTGATGAAATCGTCCATCGGGCCACGGGATGGTGGAGGCAATGTTGGCGTGCTAGGTCCGTCTATAGCTGAGTCACCGGTAGATGGTAGGTCCGAGCTCAACGTAAATTGACGCAAAGTACCTTTTCCCTTCGGACCGTGCAGCCTTGGACTTGATCGAATATCTGGGAACATGGCTGCGGTCTCTGCGTGTTGTCGTTCTCGTACATCCTTTTGGTGCTCGGTTAAGATTTGGGAGTCAATTTCATTTTCTCCCAGAGGCGACGAGTCTATAGGTGCAAATTGTATTTGGGAATCGTCATGACGTAGTCGAGGTCTTGGTGTTGTTCTAAGGGCTTGGAGATCTGCTGTCCGTTCAGGTGTGTATGTTTGTGAAGGTAGACTCATAGGGGAGAAGGATGTTCCACGCATTGGTAGTGTCAATCTATCCTTAAAGAAGGCCACTTGTGTGTTTGGAACAGGTGTAGGACTAGAAAATTGGACGTGATCGCGACTACTATAGTCCTCTTCTTGTGACTCTGAAAATTCAGGAGGGGTTGCAGCAATCTAATATGTTAGCAAAGCCCACGAAAATGAGCATATTATCAAGGAGCATACCTCGTCCTCTGTGCTTTCAGGAAAGGTGGGCAATTGAAGGTCCACAATTGGACGAAGCCTCCGCAAAGCAGATTTAATCCTTGTAGGGTAATTCAGGACTTCCTGAACTCCAAACGTTGAATTCCATAGCTCAACTGTAGCGTTCGTGATAATCTTCCGGCGACTCTCCAGACCAGATGATATGGCGATACTCAAAGTCTTTAAGAGAAAGCTGTCTTGTCCTGGAAGACGTTCTATTGCGGAGCATATCCCCGTCCATAGTTGTGTTACCTACACCTGTTAGCTTCTCCATACTAAATAGTAGATGTAGCATGAATACGAACGATCATGAAAACCTCCCACACCACCGGATCTTTTCCTGCAAGTTTATTATCCGCATCTTCAACCCACAAAGCTATACCTTCCTGAATACGCTTCAGAAGAATGCTTAGAAGTGGCAGAGGACACCTATCCACTAGAGCAGTGACTTCCACCAAAAAATTGCGAACGTTATTACTGTCTATAGATAAAAACTGCTTGTAGGATGCAGTGAGAAACTGGTTGGTCATCTGATAGACGTGGTCGAATGGATCGAAAGTCGATGTTTTTCGTGGTCTTATGACAGTACCCCAAAGTGCCTTCTGTGCAATCTCAATAGCCTGACGATTCTTTGGATAGCCTGTCTTCTCTAAGATGACAGACCCGTAAGTCAGGATTATACCATTATTAGAGCCGACCTTCTCTTCCTGCAATCCGGCTGCCAACGGTTCGATTATTGCTAACGCGACCCCTGCTAAACCCACCTCTTGTTTCACTGTATCAGTAAACTTCAAGAATAGATGACGCCACATGTCAAAATGGCATTGTTGGCAGTTTCTGCAGCCCCATTCTAACACAGCTTTCATATCTTTGTACTCGTGTCCAACTGGTTGTGGGCTGTAGAGCGCCTTTTCTTGCGGGGCCATAAACATGGCATTTCCTGCAAGCCCTGCGAGGACTCGCCAAATCGCAGAAAAATGAGCAGGTTCCATAGATGGGGCAACAGTTGGTGGTAGTGCTTGGATGCATTGCCGTAAAAGGTCTAATCGAGTTCTCCTGGAGCCCCGAGAATTGCTGCAAGTCTCCAGTGTTTCTTTGACGGCAAGGTAGTAAAATGGACTCGTGACTAGCCCCTGAGGGGGGTTAAGGTACAAATGAAAAAGATGGATTACAGGGGATAATGGGGACCCCAACCCGCGACTCGCGCCAGACGACCGATGAGATGGAGTGGAGACAGCTTCAAAGAAATCTTGCGAGTTGATCGAAAGCACCTTCTCCGTGAAGCAGATCGCTCCGATGTTTGCTATTGTTGCTTGAACTAGGAAATTAAATCGCTGGATGAAAGTGTCTTGCGGTAGCCGATTTTTGACGTTCAGGGCCCGAGGGCCGCCCTTCCAGATCCGTTGGAATGTGTTAAACATATGGGCGACTGACTCTATCAGGTCATTCGAAATCTTTACTTCCAAACTCCCCGCATCCGAGATTGTTTTCGTGAAGTTTAGCCAGAGTCTCTGAATAGGCATTTCGTCGGCCATATCGTCGTTCCACGGAGCCTTTCTCAAAGCCGCTTCGATGGTTCGGAGGATTTTATTTGTCCTAGATCGCACCCACTTGGAATCTAGTCTGGGTAGCTCTTCAGGGGTAACCGGGCCATTTTGAGCTGCGCGATGTACATTCCACCTTTTCTCCTGCCTTCCGTCGAATAACGCCGCTAATATCTGACAAGCCTGGTCTGCATCGCCAACTTCTGATTGAAAGACTTTCCCAAGGACTTCGCCAATGTACATATCCCAGTATTGATCGCGTTGTTTATCTTTAGTCAGTGGTTTTAGGGAATAGTACAGGAGATTGCAGAGAGTCGCTAACGCCATCTGTCGTCCTTTGACAGAGAGCTTATCAGTTCCCTTCTTTTCTAGAGGTATGCTGATTGGTATTCGCAGCATCTTGATTGTGGATTCGCCGGTGTCTGCATTCGGCTTGATGCTATAGACAAGTTTGTTCCAAGCAAGGTTGGCGTGATACTTAATCATCATATCGCTTGAGTTGAAGCATTCTTCGATGATGCGAAGCCACAACTGGATGTGTTCCCAGTGCTCTAGTTGGTGAGCGTGAGAGCGAAAGAAGAGGACAACAACACTCCAGATTTGAACTGCGTGAGGCCCGTCCTCCTTATCGGCTATCATCTTTCTCAGTCGTTTTTCGAGAAGTTCAGCAAATATCCCACCTTCTACTTTCCGGTTGAACAACGCTGAGATAGCTCGCGAAACATCCCGTATGTCGCCTAACTTTATACCCGCGTCTAAGCCAAAAACGATAGCTCTCGATCGAATCTCTTTTATGTTGCTTAATAGACTGGAAAAGAGATGTTGCATCCACTCGGGTGACCTCAGAACCATAATTTGTTGTGCTTGAATTATGAGTCTCTGATATACCATAAGCCTCTCACCGGTCACGCCATTTCCTTTGACATGGTCTTTATGTAGCGCAGCAAAGAGCCTATCAGCCCGCTGGGGCGTCATAATTTTCGAGGAGAAGTTCTGTTGGCCCAGGAGGTGTACATAGTGATTTGTTAACGCTTTTGGCATCAGGGGATCCTCGACAGCTGCAATCGCGTGATCCAAGACGAAAGACCGGAATTCATCTGTAAGAGCTGTCGATAACTGTGGAGACCAGAAAAAGATGATGAGCAGTTTTAGAGCTTTTGTAATCAATGGGGAGTCCAGCGAGCCTGATTCCATAGTTGCTGACATATCCCGTTGAATGAACTGCATGAAAAGCCCCATTTGCCTTGTCATTGCTTCAAGATCTGGACTTCCATCTTGATAAGCTTTCAATGTGCCTGAGATTGCGATATAGGCATCAAGTTTATTGCTCCGCACCGTTCCAGCTAGCTGTTGAACCACCGATTGCAACATATTTGCAAAACTACCATAGCTGTGTGCCTGTATACCTTGGCCCGGTGGCCGGGAAAAGTCGGCAGGATGGAGGGGAATCGACTGATCAAAGGGTTTGAGGATGGATTTGACCGATTTGCGTTCTCTGGACGGCGGTAAAGGCCTAAGTGGGGGAGTGATCGAGTCGCCTGAATACGCTGGCACTCTGTGATAGCTTGTTCTTAGAGGAGAGAAACCAACACGCTTGCGGGCTTTGCCGTTTGTTTGCTGAGAAGAATCGGTCGAGGATGGAGAGTTGCTCGGTGGGGTTGTGTCTTTTGAAAAAGCGGCTTTCGTATCAGACCCCTTCGAACCTCTCGGAGGAGTTGGCGGTCGCGCTGTAATGTCGTCGAAATTGGGCAGAGGGGCATAGCTAAACGCCGTGCTGGGAGTCGCGAAAGGCATGGAATCGCTCTATAATCTAATATTGCAGCAGCATATGGACGAAGGGCGTAATAGTGAAGAGATGAAGAAAGGATGAGCTGCTGTCGCAATCAAAGAGAGGAAAGAGAAAGACGAGGCCCTCCGAATCGTTGCGCTGACTATCTACTGAGTACGCAGCCACGACTCGTGAGGTGTGTAATAGTAACGAACAGGGCGTTATTGAAAGTCGTGAGGTGCGCACCCGTTTAGAGTTGGCAAGGTGTGTCGCTAAAACGCGACCACGAAACCACTTAAACGCGTGAAATTGAATGTAAGCCTTTCCTTTCCTGTCGGCTGCAGCGTACCAGGTTTTACTGAGAGCAGACCCTTGTAGGGGAGATGACAGGGATGGACTGGTAGAATATAGGCATGCGAAAGGCGACAGGTAAAACTATTACTGACAGCCGGCGTGAGTGTTATGCATAAAGCTTCCATTCATTCGATGGGCACACACTTAGCATAAAATCGAAGGCATACACCATAGAGCGTCGGCAATGATGCATCCTTTTAAGGGCATTTAAACGAGCCATCCAACGACCCCACCTCATGAGTACAAAACAATCTGGCTGCCCCGCCATTTGACCTTTGCGCTGTGCCCGATCACTCGAAACGTCTCTGCAGCCTTTCACAGGCAAACCCGCCACGCATTCTGCGCACTCAGCACGCACCCACACATACACAATAACGGGTACGGTCTCCAAAACCCTCTTCCGAAGGACTTTTTCTATCGCCTAGGCTAGTTCAAAAGGGTCTGGTGGGTGCAGCACCTTAAATCAATGCAGGGAGACCTTCCCCACAGTGTGCGCGCTAGACTCGTCAAATTCCGAAGTCCGGACAGCGATCATAAGGTGCTTCGCCTTGAAAATACAACACAAAAGCGAGTCCTGCACTGATTACCCAAGAGGGATACTAATGCACGTATCCCAAGTCTGGGCTACATAACCCCCACCTGCGATTGAAGTGTATGCTCTACAGAACAACGTCCACCCCGTAAACGGTCACCATCAGAAATACTTCCCATTTTCGGCCCGGTTGGTAGATGCCGCGCGATGGCTTCACCACTTTCGGCACCGCTTTCACCACTCTCGCCGCTCCTAGGGCCGACAAGAGAGCTCCAAGGCAAAGGTATTTCGTCTTTTGGCCTAGCCGATTGATGTTGCTGCACGCAGGTTACTTACGACGTTTGGATCTACAGAAAAGCTAGATGAGGTGACAGAGCTTATGAATCAGCTGAAGCTCGACCTCAAAGAAATTACAATGCTTCCTCATCGTACGAAACCCCACGTCGCATATCACCAGAGTCCTAATCATTTACTGTGGGAGACTGACTTTCCGTGAAATCCAGAACGGAAGGCTCTTTTGGAACGACTAAAAATCCATGGGAGGAAAGTGGAAGATGCCGACCCCATATTTTCAGATGAAGTACGTAATTAAGCGTTACTAGTCATTGTGAAGTCTTCTCTAATCCTTCTGTTTCGGCCAGGGCATCGAAATCCTTTGTCGGCACGGATTCGACGGAAACTCTCTGGTAACATCACGGGAGGCGCTTCGATGTCTTGCGAACGCCCTCTTTTTGGTACCTAGAACGCGGCAAAGATTTGTTAACTTGGGATACGCCGAAAGGGCCGCTGACAGACTTAAAGTATGTTTCTCTTCTGTCCCAGAATTCCCCTTTATACCTCTCTTGCTTAGACTTGGTCTGATGGTATGTCAGAACGATAATATGGATGATCAATTTCTGATATCGAGAATTCTGTTCCTGACAACATACGACACAAATTTGGATTTTGAGAACCTTATGGATGAGCACCATCTTGCGGAAAACCTCAATCAGGTACTTCAATCCCAGGGGTACAAAGCTGGACACGTATAACTAAACCTGTGACAGGCCATTGCCCGACAAGCCAAATTGTATACGACGAAAAACACCCGCAAAATCCCGACGATCCAAGACGATCTAGCTCTTTCAGAAAACTTGAAACTCATGTTCAATCTAACGCATTACCTCCCTAACCGCGCGACCGCATTTTCAAAATCAATCCCAAATATCCTCAAAATCCTCTGTCGACATGGAATCCAGAATCCTCCTTTGCAACAGCCAACTTCTTATCTCATCAATGCTCTGTTAAATCTTGACCTAGAGGATCAAAAAAGCAGTGCTCTGGGAAACAATCCGCTATTTCCGAAAATCGATCCAAAATGCAACGCAGAAAAACTAATCGAGCTACTCGATAAAGCTTCAACAGCATATCCTGAAGCAAAACTGGATCAGATTGGAGCCCCCTTGGTCACACTGCTTAGGAAAGTTTATGAGCTTGCGCCGGATGCGGTGAAAAAATTTATGCAGGCTAAGGTACTACCATCAGAGGATGACAGAAAAAAGCCATTGGGTCGATCTGAGGGACTATCTTCCCGGCTACTCAACTTCTCAACTTCTCCTATGATGCCTGCATTAAGAGAGTCGGTTTCCTCGCTACTTTTCGAACTATCCGAACGAGACGCAACACAGTTCGTCCAAAATGTCGGATATGGCTTCGCATCTGGCTTCCTCATGACACACGATTTGCCCGTCCCGGAAAATGCCATGGAAGCCTTTAGCACGGAGGGTATCAATGTCGGTGAGAACGGAACTAATGGCAAGACCAAGCCTATCAACCCGATTACTGGGCAATTCCTGGAGACGGAGGAGAAGGTTGATACCTCACATATGACGGAAGAAGAGAAGGAGAGAGAGGCAGAGAAACTTTTCGTTCTCTTTGAGAGGTATGTAGTCTTTTGAATACCGATGATTCAATGCTTTGCTCACATTTACGCACAGATTGAAGAAAACCGGTGTTGTCTCGGTGAAGAATCCCGTTGAGCAGGCACTCGAAGAGGGACGTTTCGAGGAGATTGAATAAGGAGCCTTTGTTACTTGGTGGTCGGGGCTGTCGTTATTCTCTTTAGACTCATGTTGGGATATCTGGGATTTTTTGGTTCGTCAGCCTATCAGTTTGCGGCGGCTCGGGATCTCTCCGCAAAATCCACATGCCGCAAAAGTGTCACAATAAAAATCAAGAATGGATAAGACAAACCGAGAGTCACTTGAACCGTGTTAAACAATTCGTGGATTGACGGCCCAATAAATCACAGCCAATTGCTGCCGCGGCTGCAGGGGTTTGCGCTATGCATGCAGCCTTAATTTTTTCGACGCCATACCTTCGTGGCTGGCGGGAAGATCGCCCACGAAGTTCCACTCTGCGCGGAAATCACGTTTCTTTTGACGCCCCACGACAAAGCACCACCATTATTCAGTTCGCACATGACGGGCGTCTTCGCCCACCGTCTCCAGTCCGCGAGCAACACCGCAGAAGATGGCAGCAGAGCCTCAACGTCAGCGCGACATGTCGCTTGTGCCGTATTCGTCTCGAGACAGTCGAGAGGTGGTTCTGTACGTAGACTTGACATTTTCCGAGGGTTTGGCTGTGCACTGGTAGCTAACCGCCTCAGCCGGCACAACGACGCTGTAGTCCTTTATGATCCCCGATCGAAGCAGCTAGTCCTCCGCGACACGTCCCAGAATTCGGCGGTGAAGCTCACAACTTGTCCGTACTGCCATCAACCCTTGCATGGCGAAGATGTCGGGGGAGATCATGGCATGCCCGGTCCTGGTGTTGAAGCTGGATTTATCAATCCGGAGTATTTCCGCATGCTCCATCGCAGGTAAGTGCCACGTAATGGACTCCAAAGGCTTGCAAACGAGCTACAAACTGAGTCATTCCTGTATCTAGCATACATACGTCACCAGCGTCTTCCGGGCGGTCGTCTCCATCTCGGCAGCTCCGGCAGTCTGAGCGACCCCGAAGCCGCTCGTCCAGCCCTTTTTCTGGTTCTGCCCAAGGCGCAGACATCCTCGAGAGCTCACAAGAGTCCCTTGCTTCGTCCCAGAACATCCCTTCCGGCGCGTTTAGCCCGGACTTCTACAAGAAGAACTTCATTGAGAAAGGCGAGCTTGGGAGAGGCGGAAATGGAGTAGTCTTAAAAGTTGAACATATAATGGGTGGAGTGTCCCTCGGCCATTTCGCTTGCAAGCGGATTCCCGTCGGTGCGTAGCTGAAATACGTATGTTTGTCAAAGGCTACTTGTAGCTAATCCGTTGTAGGTGATGATCAAGCATGGCTTAGGAAAGTCCTTATGGAGGTTCAACTATTGCAGCACCTGACTCACCAGAACCTCGTTTCATACCATTATGTGTGGTTAGAGGATTGGAAACTGACAAGTAAACATGACTGCTGAGAGTTCATATTTCCGTCGCTGACTCATTATCCCCAGACTTCGGACCAAGCATTCCTTGTATATTCATCCTACAACAATACTGTAATGGTGGTGACTTGCAGCAATATGTGTGCAAGCCTGCGCCAGTAACTACCACCGAACAGATGAAAGAGCGGATTCGGCGCCGCTCAAAGGGCGAACCTGAACCTCCGGAAGACCTACACAGAGTTCGGCAGCTGGGCTTTGATGAGATATTCTCTTTCTTCAGAGATATTACGTCTGGGCTTCACCATTTGCATTCAAATGGCTACATTCATCGAGACCTGAAACCTAGCAACTGCTTGCTTCACACCACTGGAAAGCGAAGGAAGGTGCTGGTTAGCGACTTCGGCGAGGTGCAGATGGAGAATGTGGCGCGCAAATCTACTGGCGCAACTGGAACCCTATCTTATTGTGCACCAGAAGTCCTCCAGCGCGTAAGGCCTGATGGCGAGTTTGGTAATTTTTCCGCAAAGTCCGACATCTTCTCATTAGGCATGATACTCTACTTCATGTGCTTTGGCGATTTGCCATATGTCAACGCAGACAACATCAACGAAGAAAACGAAGATCTTGATCAGCTACGAGCAGAGATTACTAACTGGTCGGGTTTCAACGATGAAGAGAAGCTCCGTCCAGAGCTCCCAGATGAACTCTACAAGTACCTCAAGAAGTTGTTGTCGATTAATCCAGACAGTCGGCCAACTGCAGAGGATATCCTCAAAGGCATTGGCATGGGTGAGGAGCCTAGAGTGAGCCACAGCAGCCACAGCACAACTCCACCGAGCTTCGTTCCAGACATTGACCCCGACTCCCGAATATCCCCGCTCGACACTCCCTCGCCAGCAACATCAGCAATAGGTACACCACCCACATCTGACGGCCGTTACAATAACTCCTTACGAAAAAAGTCAAACAGCACCGCCCTCTCTCGCCCCAGCCACCTAGGCTGGCTCCGTCTGAACCCTTTCCCCACAGATCGGGGTCGGGGTCGGCGAGAACAGTCCCCCCTTGCCACCGATTGCTCCGCCAGCGTCAGCCGTGTTCCCTCCCCGGGTCCGAATGGCCACTCCTTAATCCTCCGCCCACCCCACCTCGCACCGCCATCACAATCCCAATCCACCGGCAACACAAACAAATCCCTCGGCTCGCCCTCTTCGTCATCATCGCCACTCCAACTCCGTGTCGCACCTCCCCCACCGACGTGGCTCCCTCACCGCTTGATCACACCACCAACCTTCCACATCATCACCCGCTTAATTACATCACCATATACTCTCCTGCTCAGTAAATTCGCTCTTTTCTTCTTCAAGGTCTTCTCGCTCACCACACCATGCGTCCCGATGGCCACGAGTCCTTGGGTCGTTTACCCCTTACTTGGGGTTGCGGCTTTGGATTTCGGTGGCGGAGGTTCAAGCGGGGGTGGTGTGGGAGCAGCGAGGGTGCGACGAACGGTTCTGCTTGTGTTTCTGCATGTGGCTGTTATTGGGTTTGCGAAGTGGTGGGATGCGTTGTGTGTGCATCAGCGGGAGAGGGAGGTTGTGTGGACTGCTTTGTGAACTTTCGTTTGGCCTAGGTAAGGGAAGGAATGGTGTTAATGCATCTTTACGAACGTTACGAATTATGACAGTATTAGGAACACGTAAAGGCGGCTTGCCCTTTCCGGGCTTTCTTTGCTCGTACTGGGAGGAAGTTTTTATACCGGAGCTCGCCAGTACCTTAAATAAGCTTGAAAAGAGATGTTCATAACCCCATCATTGATCCTTGCTACGAAACATCTTAGTCGAAATACCACGCACTTGAATAACACAACTTCCCCAAGTCCTGTAATCGAAACGACAACACCCCAACCTAGAACTCCAATGGAAGGGAGCAAGTCAAGACACGCCGATTTATTTGCCTGGGAATTCATATCTTCTGCGCGCGGAAGCAGATGTACCACGCCAAAAGCCGATTAAAACAATATTGGGACAACAATCTCTCTAAAGAGGATAGTCATCAATGTCAAATTCACCCTCTAGCCAGCATAGCTAACAGCCTTCCCTAACGGACTCCCCACCTTAGGGGCCCACTGCAAACTCTTCCGTCGTGCGAGTAGCAACCTCTGCCTTAACCCCGCATCTGGCTCATCTTCAGTTCCTCCACTTGCAGGGAAGAGAAGTCTAGGCTGGAATTGCTGCTTGGGAGGACACGTCTGCTGTGTGATTTCCGTAGGATGCAGGAAATAAGGGGTTGTTGGCGAACCAGGAGATGATGTGAAACTCATGGCATCGTAGTCACTAATATCCTTAGGACCAACAGTCTTAGGAGTCTCTGGTGCGGGAGGAGGAATAGAGAAGGATTCACGCCGACAGGTAGGAGTGTCGAATGTGAGGAACTCCTCTGTTGGGGAGATTGGTGGTGGCGCAGGAGTATTTCTGGTAGTTGCTGGAGAATCCGAGAGGACGAGTGTACCATTCATGTTCGCAAGAGCGCGTGGTTCCATGGACTTGCGACGACGATGGCCGCCGCGAGGAATGGTTGAGATGTCGACCGCGTAGTCACTCTCATCGAGCCACCTAGCTCCTCTCTCGCAACTGCAAACTGGTCAGTGAAAAGTCTCATTGCGGATATAACGGGAGAGGGTTAGCCTACTCAAGAACCCATCCGACTCCAACACACAACACTACTCCTTTACTTTCCCTAACCTTCTGTAAAGTTCGAACTCCACCATCTTTAAAGACGACATGGGTAATTCCGATCTTGCCACCTGGAGTCGTGGTACCTTGACCCGAACCACCAGGTGTACCAACATGACCAGCCGCTTTAATTCCATCATCGGTCCCTCCAAGACCGAACCCATTATCGCCCACAGCAGAAGTGGCGTTATTGCTAGGATTCCAGTTCCACTGCTTCACACAACGAGCTCCCATCTGCGTGAGTAGATCCACGAAGATTCCACTTGCATCTGCCCCTTCGACAGTATGTACATCAACATACACAATAGCTCCCTTTAGCGTTCCCGGGTCGACATATCGACGTGGAGTCCGTGCTGGAGTGCCTGCCATCGACCACGCTCCAGTTCCGGGCGTCCGCTGAGGGGGCAGCACGGACTTCGTAGGGGCCGTATAGGCCTGTGTCAGCACGGTTAACGGTTGTGTAGGGGTAGCAGATCCGACTAGGAAAGAGGGAAGACCACCGCCCATTGTCAAAGCCGAGGAGACGAATTCTTTCCGTGAAGAAGATCGGTCGGAGAAGGACGCACTTCGCTTCAAATGTGGCTTGCTCGGCGAGTCTTCTGCAGCCGGCTTCAGAGGCACTCTCTGTACGGTATGGACTTCCTGTGGAGCGATGGAGAACACTTTAGATGGAGTGCAAGTTACTGACGTAACTATATCTTCGTCGAGAAGTCTTGGGTCGATGGGAATGGCATTCTCATCTCCGTACTCCTGGGAAGCCTCCGATATTTCGGTAGGAGGAGGTTCAACCATTCCCTCCATCTCTTCCTGCTGTTCACGCACGGACATTTCGTCATCAAAGAACGAACTCTTTACCGGGGAGAAATGAACAGGCACAGGGGCTTCTTCCGCAGGTTGAGGGAGCAACTTGGGAGCGGACGGTGAGAACAGATTGCGCTGGGCCTGCCTTGTCTGTTGTACCGACATGTTTTTGGGACATGCAACTGCAAGGTTTCCAAATTGACTGACCAAAGGCGTCAACGATATGGCTTGAGCTTGTTGAATTTCGTCAACAGAGCTTGGGATTGACGTTGTATTGGTGAGAAGGTTTCCCTTAGCCGCTTTCCTAACTAGTGTATTCTTCGAGGATACTGGAATCGATGAGGCACCGAAGTCGCCGACCGAGAGCCTATGGTGACTGACAGGCGTGGGAGAGTAATCCCGATGCTTTGATTGAAGCTCATCCCCGGAGTCGGAATCGTCGGTAATCTGGTAAGCAGTGGACGGCGTCTTCATCACGAAGGCCTTGTCAGGCGCTTGGGCTGGAAGACCTGGAGGGGTTGTACTTCGTTTGATTTCCACCCCTTTTTTCTCCATTGAAGCTGAATCATCTAGCTTTTCGGATTTCTGCAATACCGAAAACGTATTCTGTGTTGGCGACACTGGAGGGCTCTTCAGAGCAGTGGGGATCCTACTTGGCTTTACTGAAGACCTCGCGGTTTTGACAACTGGCCTAGCAGGAGTCCGCCTCTTCACGTTCGGATCAAACTCGAACGCAGAGAGCAATGGAGAAGAGGGCTCAATAATCTCCTCTTGCTCAAACTGCTCCTCAACTGTCATCTTATGCATCTTAACCGGTCGTTCAGGGGACTTCGCAATCTTCAACGGGCTTGTAATGGCTTCATCACAGGTAAATAATGGTGACCCGATTCTAGGGCCATCAGGAGCCTGAATTTGATCCTTTACAGGGCTCTGCGGTGAACCGTGAGTTACGCCCTTGGTCGGCGAGCGAGGTCGCTTGGCAGGAGATTGTAGCAGCGAGGCTTTGAACGAAGTTGGCGGTGCCGTTAACGAAAATTGCTGGGCAGATTCTCTTAGGTTTATCTTTTTGGGCGATTCCTTTAGGAGGTCCTTGAACGGAGAGGGAGGCGGGCGACGCGCAGGACTTCCGAGTATAGAGGAACCAAACTTCTGTCCAGATTGCAAGATCTCTGCTGTCGAGAGACCATCCTGGCATGAAACGACGATAGAGGTGTTTAAGTTGAGCTTTGAAACGCCGTTTTCCCCAGTATCTCCGCGGTTGAACTGTATTTTAACCGGCGACTTGCTCATAGCCCTTAATGGAGTTTTGGCACCAGCAAGCTCGTCATCATCCGATGCAGTTTGCGTAATTGGAATCTGTTTCGCCTTCTTCGGCGACAGAGGTGGTAAGTCATCCTTCTCAGTCTTCTCTGCGCTGGAGGCCACAGCCTTCTTTGCACTTCTCGTTGTTCGGCTGGCTATGGGCTTCCGCACCGGTTTAGCTTTAAGACCAGTAGCCTTCTCTGGCGCTTTCTTTGGTGAAGGAGCCTTTCTAAAATCTTCCACGGGGACGATATTCTCCTTGTTGAGATCATCCTGGAATGACACCTTCTTCCTTGTTGCCGCAGGCTTGGTCAGAACAGCCGCAGCTGTCGCAGCTGCACGGCTTCGGGGGGCTCTCTTGGGTTTTGGAGCATCTTCTTTCTCTGGATCCTCCTCGATCTTCGTTTCAGCCGGGACGGCTTTTCGAGTTCTCCCTCTCGTTGTCTTTGGCTGGTCGACCTTTTCGACTGCTGGTGGAGCAGGCTCCGCAATGATGGTATCCCCGGGAGCTTCCCCAACAATTGGAGCTGCCCTTTTCGATCGACCTTTGGTTACTTTCGCTGGTAGGTCTCGTTTGGCTGCAGAAGATTTCGGAATCTCCACAGTTATAGCTTCCTCCTCAACATCATCCGTGCGGGCCTTCCGCTTCGTCGCTCGTGTGGTGGTGGTCTTCGTTCCCGCCGGAACAGCTTTCGCTGCCTTCGTAGTCTTAGTAGCAGGCTCTTGCTCCGCTGCCTTGGCTCGAGCGCGAGTGATTCGTTTCGGTGGTGAATCCGGCATATTCATGATGATAGTAGTAGTGAGTGCGCAGCACTGCAAAGATTAATTTATGTCAGTCAATTGCGCCGGCGACTAAAAGATTTATGGTATTAGCAGCGGACCGGGGAGCAGTTGTCGACGATGTGTTTCCGTTGTCGTTGTAATCGGGAAACAACGAGGACATAAGCGAGTTTTATCGAAGCAAGCTCTCGAACACAACAAACAAATGGCTGTTGCTAGGCAACCATATCACGTGGTTTAAACATCGCTGAGATGACTAATCTTTGTTGCGAGAAGCGATCCTGCGACTATGAACACAGAGTCTGTGTAAAGCGTTGGCGAAAGTTTCCGGCTATCCACAAAATAAATATTGACAGCCATTATCAACCCTGCACATAGTTCCTGAAGAAGTGCTTGGATTTGACGAAATTTGCCGTGCTCTTTAAGCTGGCATGTCAGATAGTAATTTGGCTTATTTGACATTACTCTTACTCGCGGTCAATTTTTCCACACCTTTTATCATTAGACTCGAAGAAAATACAAGTGAATTGGTTGTGTGTGCTGAGTAGCATCGCTCACTTATCTGTGATGCTTTCTCGTGAGAGATCTCCGTGCGGAGTACGACCCACGAAGACAAACACGGAGCGCGAGGCATGGGGTACTCTATGCGCCGTACTTCTCATCACGGCCCACAGAATACAACGCTTGGCGGGCAGCGTAGGGTAGAGCAGAGTATATTTGCTCAATTAAGTAGTCTTTCTCACTCGCCAGGTCGTACCCGAGTATGTGGTACTCGGGTACGACCCCCTCGGAGCGGACAGCCTGGGGTAGGTATGTACAATTTTTCGATTTGGTGGTCTCTATTAGTCGCCTGTTCTGATCGCTCGCTGAAACCGTCCACTCCGAGGACGTCGCACCCAGTCGATATGGCGTATGGCTAGGGCCAACATTGCTTGCCTGCACGTACAGAGCACGTTTTCTAGCACGCACTTTGCTGCAGTGGGACGAAGCTTGTTTCACGCATGCAGGTTCCCCCACACAAATCCAGGGGCTGCCCCAAATCACATCCTTCGGCTCTCCGACCATTCCATTATTGAACCAGCATATCCACTAGCAATATCCTCCCATATCTTTTCTTTTCGAGACGCTTGATCCGCTTCCGCGAATTTCGTCCATGGCGAATCAAATCCCCATCCACTCTATTGATGGCTGCCTAATCCTGTCTCGAGGTGGGAGATGGAGATATCAGCAGGCCATAGACACACAGGCCCTCTCCTTCCTCGAGGACGCAGGATTATCTCCATTTCCATTCTTATCTTTTAGCTCACTATCCCGCTCCACGACGTCTAGCGACACAGCACGACTTTGTCGTGGGGAAATTACCGAGGTTCACGGCTTGTTATCAGTGACGCCACGAGCATGAGCCTAGTCTCTATGAATTCGCAAATCCCATGCGGCATTTTATGGTTGATTGAGACGTCAATGTCATAGAACCACCCCATGGACTACCTACGCATAGAACGTCAATTCGACGGTGACGCAGCCAGGCTGAATTATATAATCGCTTGAAATCATGTAACAAATTATGTTCCCGTCCATTCATGGCTATCATCTGCCGCTTCAATGCATGGGAAAGGATGCTCAGTGAACAGTGCGTTCAGTCCTTTTCAGTAGCTAGGCATTCCTAGGGGAAACCGAACGACCCCCACGGAGAACTTGCTCGCGAGGCGCTCGCTCCGCGACTCGTGCAATTTCTGTGCGGAGGCAAACCGCTCTTTTGGGAGCGTGGTACCTCGTACGGTTGATCCCGGTAGCTACTGATGTAAGATGGCGCGCATGTACGAACGTGAATATAGTCACACCCATGCCAATCGGTTCTCCCACTGAGAGGTTCTCCTGCTCCAACATGCAGCAATTGATGCAAATCTGGATGAGTGCCTCCCCGACGCCACATCTTCGCGCCATATGAGCTCCTCGCTCTCCTGTTAACCTATGTTGCCAATTGCTACATAGGGATCCGTTCATCCCCTCTCTCGCCACTCCTTACCCTTTCTCTTACTATCACTCGTTGGCAGCGTACAATTGTTTTCTTACTTCCACAATACGTACAGGAACGGAGAAGTCTCTTTGCCTTTCGGGATGGGAGGCTTCGACCCCGAATTTCAGAGGCAGTTGGCGCGGCAGACATGGCCTCTTTACGGCGTTGGAATGCTTATCATAGTGTTGCGCATGTGAGTGTACCATCTAATACGTCTACCGAGTGATCTGCTGACGAATTGCCCCTTCTAGATGCGCGAGAATCAAACGTATTGGTGTGCGAAATCTAGCCTGCGATGATTATTTGATGATACTCGCAGGAGTACGTACTGCCATTCCCCTAACTCGTAGCAAAACGAGTTATGCTGACCATTTCTATTGTTCAGTGTTTTTACACAATATTGGTGACCTGCCTCAACGCGATAGCCTCGGGAGGCGGAAGCAATTTGTTTTTGCCAGAGGAGCTTGCCACATTCACGGAAACGGATATCCGAGAGAGAATCAAGGGCTCAAAGATTGTTATAGTATCGGAGCAGGTGTGTGTGTGTTTGAAGCTCCTACTGCGAGTCATATTGACGGATTTCACAGGCGATGTTAAACGTTATATACACCATCAAAGTTTGCATGTTGATAATGTACACCCGATTAACGTACGTTTCACACGGGCTCTTGGTATTTATTGTTGCACCAGACATACTCGCTGACATCCGCTCAACAGTGTAGGCCTGAAGCAGGCACTGGCTGTCAAATGCCTTTCCGTATATGTTGGTTGCGGCTGGGTAGCAAGTGAGCTGGCCTTCTTCTTGGCTTGTAGGCCATTCAGTGGATACTGGGCTGTTCCACCGCCTAACCGTAAGATCTCCCTCCTATTCTGAGGCACTGAGCATTGTGTTGACATCGAGTCAAGCGCAATGCACGACATTGGTGCACTACGCCATCTGCCAAGCAGTTTTCAATCTGAGTTCCGACACCATGATGCTCTTGGTTGCGCTGCCTCTTTTCCTCAAGGCTCAGCTTCCGCTCAAGAACAAGATCGCATTGACCGTCATCTTTGGCATGGGCAGCTTTGTTGTGCGTGCCCAACTCCCTTACAAACGCCCCCGGATAAGCTCACTGACCAATTCTCCAGATCATCGCCGCCATACTCACCAAAGTCTTCAACCTTTCCGACATCTGGGACACTCGCTACATGTTTTGGTATGTCCGCGAGGCCAGCACGGCTGTCTACGTATCAAACCTCCCTCTCATCTGGCCTCTTCTCCGCGACTTGTTCCCCTTCTTGCGTTCCGCCAATCCCGCCAGCAGCTACGCCAGACACACCTATTCCAGCCGGCCCACGGAAAAACCCGATGGCTTCCAACTCAAGAGCTCAAAGGGTTCACGAGCCAGCGAATTCGACATGTTGGAGATGCAACGTGGAGATAGCCAGGAGTGCATCACCTCCCCGAGCAAAGCCTGGACCAAGGGCATCCACACGGAAACTACGGTTGAGGTGGAAGAGATCAGCCTGGCGGACCTAGAGACGCCGAAGACTGGCAGGTTCGATTGGCAGAGTGACGGTGCAAACGAATATCGGGCAACGGTCACAACAACAGACGAGAAGCGTACTAGACGCGACAATGCCGTCTAGGAGGACCATTCTTCGGCAACGGATATCGCGCCGAGCAAGTAAATCGTAGGTTTGATTTGAGTTGGCGGATATGTGATTATGACTGGTTAGCGCTGTATAGGCTACGCTACTTTTCGGAGGAGGAAAAAAAAGAGATCTAGATGTCTTTTTCCGGCTCTGGGATTTTCATTTTTCCTCCCTGCCAACGGGATGATGGATTTTTAGGCCTTTATTTTATTCACTTTCATACTTTACGATCTTTGTGTCGTAGGATAGGAACGGCCCATAGGAGACCCGCGCGAGGAGATCTCGATGGAATACAGACCGATTAGATACCTGTATATATTTTAGAGTATTGACCGCTCCTTTCTCTTTGTTTGAAACCAGACCGCAAGGTCGTAATTAATTGCGGAAATGGCGAATCGCCCCAGTCCCAGAAATTCAGCCTCGCCAAGCACCGCCGCACGCGAAAAACGCCACAGGGCTAGCGGGACAAAGGAACGTTCCAAAGCAAAGCTTTGGTGTGTTGGGTCCTTGCAGGGTGGCTGCAAGGGGAAGATTCGTGACCGGGCGGGGGGGGATGGGTATAGAGTATCTACAGGGCGCGAGGCCATGTTCGCTCGCTACTGGCTTGGCTAGAAGTCGCTACCAGTTCGCTGCAACTCGCTACTGGCAATCACGGCTGAGTGTACGACATGCATGCGCGGGAGTACCAAAGTCCGACGACACGACGAGGCGGAGTACGTATTCGTTCGTATTCGTTCCTATTTATTCGTATTTATTCGTATTTCCTGTGTGATGTCGGCAATTTCCACAATTATCCCGATAATAATCCTATACTGGGACCGCACATCATAAAAGATAGAAAATTCCCCAATGTTTCTGCAGATGCCGCAAGGTTGAGCCCGTCGGGCTCTGCTGTGTCAAAAATACCCCGCCCGCATCTCAGGCCGTCACTTCTCCTCACAAGATGCTCCCCCAGCGCCTCCTCCACTTCCTCGCCCTCCTCTCCCTCTCCTCGTCTCCCCCTCTTTTCCTCCCCCACACCCCAGGCCCCTTCGGAGTCGGCACTCTCTCCGTCCCCACAACCGACCACACCCGCCTAGACCCGTACGTTCCCTTCCCCATCCCGCGACGTCTGATGCTCACGTTCTGGTACCCGACCACCTCCGCCTCTCGCCAACCGGTCGCGCCATACCTCCCCCCCACCACCGCAGGGATCGCTGACGTCCTTCTCGGGTTCCCCCTCGGCACAGTCGAACGGTTCCGCACGCGCGGACGGGTCGGCGCGCGAATCCGGACGGACGCGGAGGATGAAGAGGACGCAGGAGAAGGCGGCGAAAGCGAAAAGAAGCGCATAATATTCTACAGCCCCGGCCTCGGCGGCCTCCGAGAACAATACACGATCCCCCTCTCCGCCCTCGCCTCTTACGGCTACCTGGTCGTCGCCCTCGACCACACCTACGACTCCTCGATCGTCGAGTTCCCCGGAAAGGAGATCGTACTCGGCACGCCTCTCCCCGCTACCAACGTCCCCAAAGCCGTGGACGTTCGCGCGGGGGATATCCTGCACGTGCTTGGACAGTTGGCGGGGAACGCTACGTTTGTGGCGTCTTAGTTTTGCATTTCTTGTAGCTAGTTTTGCCTGATCAAGTT